>JADDOH010005289.1:0-88222 GCA_016648135.1 Agrypnia vestita | reverse complement strand
AAATAAATATACCTTTATATACACTATATACAGCACTGTATACCTTTTACACTAAAATAGGAAGATACTAGAGGCTTCTAGGATGGTCCACATGAATCTGGAATCGACTGGGTTATTCTCATAAACTCTGTAAACATCGAAAAAGCAACATAACCTTAAAAAGGAATCGACCGGCTACTGCGCATCAGTTGTGTCAGAGTTGACAGCGGGCAAGCGCCATAGAAATCAAGCGAAAGTGTACGGTGTGTCTTGTAAGAGCGTGTGTGATTCCTGCGATAGTAATCAAGAAAGTACCTACCGACAAGCGATAGGTTTTCTAGTGCGAATCTGAGTGATTTAAGTATCGTGCTTCAGTAAATAAGAGTCGAGTTATTCAGGAGTGATAAAAGTGCAACGATGATAATTAGTGCGAATCACGAAATTGGATAATAAGTGTGTGAAATATTTTAGATACATGATGAATTTAAGAATATTGCTCTGATTAAATTAGTGTCCAGTGACTTTGTGTCTTAAATAAAATTTTGAATAGTTTTTAGGGTTTTATTTGCCTCTCATAGCCACGATCCGTGACAATATATACAGGATTTAACAGAGCTAGTCCACTATACTTAAAAAATAAATATAAATAAATTATAAGTTGAAAACGTTCAAACAACAATGTTTTAATATAATATAATGATTTTAGGATCTCGTGACAATATATTTAAAAATAATTTGTCTTTAAATTCCATCAAGGAGATAAAAGCTCATTCATGGTTTTATATTAATATGGACTCCAAGGTTCTCTCCTTTGTATAAACGCTTTGATTAATCAAATGTGCACTGGTTTCGATACACACTGAAACTTTGTCAGAATGTTTATAGAAAATCCTTTTTAATGTTGCTTTAAAAATTCACTTAATGAAAACGAACACAGAAAACCTTGTGTTGCACGGTAAACATTTTACTAAAACCAAAAGAAATGTCTGTTTGGCGGCGCAAATATTCTGGCGGTCATGTCGTGCATCTATTTTCAGCAACAGGATTCGAAATTTTAGAACTTCCTCTTTCAATTATTGCTATGGAGATTATTCATACACAACGTACCTATATAAATATAACGTTATGAAATTGAGTCCATCGTTTTGTAACAATCGACGGACAAAAGTGTCAAACACTTGGTGAGCCCTTCATTTAGTGGACTTAAGAAAATAGCTGATAATGATGATGTTAATGATTAGATGAAAATGACAATTATATCTTATCATTTAATAACTAATATTTAAAAACCGCCCCAATAATGTTTTGAGTTCGTTAGCAACAACGCGACTCCTATTGTCATCATTTAATACAGTTATCCATTGAAATTGATATGTTTTTCGACGAGCCTTTTGTTGCAATAGTTTTCGATATTCAAAACATATTATGCTTGAAAAAGAAACGAATGCAACCGAGAATATTCGTTTATCCAGTGGTACAATTTGTTTTGGATTTAATCCGTGATCCCTTTTCATGTACGGTTTTTGTGGAACTAAATATCAAAAATTTTATCAAAATAATTTTAACATTTTAACAAGTGATCATTAAGCCAGCTCATACAGGTTTTATGCCCAGGGTCATCCTATATGCGTTTCATTTAAAATAAATTCGCTCTGTTTTTTTTAGGTACTCATTATTTTTTTGAAGTGAAACTTCTAAGCGTCGATTCGATAATTGATGGGCGAGAATTAAAGAGTAAAATTTGAAGGACGCATCTCGTTTAGGCACATTTCGTTACAAGAGAGAGAAGAAAGATAAGACGTAGAGAAAAAGAGAAAGAGAGCTATATGTATATTCTGAAACCATGGAATTTGAGCAAGAGACCAACGTATACACAACGATACAAAATGATATAATAAGATAGAATAGCTACATATGAACAGGTACCTACCACGTATACGTTGTGTTGTTAATATTTATCATTTTTTTTGTGATTATTAACGTTTGTGTTCTGTGATTGTTTGATTATATTCGTGAAGAGTTATTTTTACAGTAGTTAAGTATCTTTTTTAAATTACATGTATTTCAAATGGTTCGCGTTTTATCTTGATTTACTAGTAGATAATAAAATCACGCGTTCTTACGGTAACATTAATTGCTGAGGGTTGAATTCATGTTTTATAACTATGTTTTAAAACGGAACTTTCTTTTTTATTCCCTTTCTTTTAACTTGTAGCCTCTGCTTGTCTGCCGAAAAAAATTTAGATCGATTTTTAACCCCTTTCCCGTCACCCAATCGAGCTGAAACTTTTCAGACTCGTGGCGACGATAAAAATGATCTAAAAAATTTTCGTTTAAATTTTTTCAATGATTATAGTATAATTTTGGATTTTTCGAAATTTTAATGGTTTTTTCAAATTAAACCGTACAAATGAGAAAGGAGCCCGATTTTAATAAAAGTTGTTGTTGATTTTTCATGGGTGTCGGCTATATACAAGTTAATACTCTTTGGGAACCGGCTTGTAAGAGTACCGAAATTTTTGACGGGTTATTTCTGGTATTATCTTAAATTATTAATAAATTATGTCCTCTATAAAAGGATGTGAATCGAAACAAAACTTCATATTATTTATATAGTACTGAGAGTACCCGGAAGAACCACTAGATTGGTGGAGACTTTAAGCCTTTCACACTGTAATACCAACTCCCGACAAAACTCTTTTATATATCGCTCGTCTAATTTGTTCAACACTATATTCAGCGACTTGGATCTCTTCAATTCATAAATCTATGAATTTAAAGCTCTTGCATATTCACCTTAGTCATAAAACTTTTTTTCTCTTTTTTAATCGATCTTCATTAATTTGTCCAGACTTCATTAATGTAATTTTTATTTTGTATCTTTCTTTAATTCATCTTTTTTCTTATTTCCAGACCTCATATGTGTATATGCACTTGTATTTATCAGATATCTTTATGCTTTATAACTTTTTCTTCTTCTTATCTCCTCCCCTTTTTACTATCTGTCGTTTCCTATCCATTTCTAATTCCCATTTTACCTTTAATTCTTTGACTTTCATAGTTTGTTCGTAACTTAATTTTTTTTTTTTGTTTAACTGAAAATATTGTTGCTATGTGTTAATATATAACATGTTAACTTTGTTGTGGAATGTGGAAACTTGTAAGATGGTCTCCATACTATGTAATAATCATGTGTAATCTGATTTTTATATGTACTGTTAGTTTCCCATGAACAATAAAAATAAAATAAAATATACGTTCGTTTACTCCATCTACCCAGACCTAAAATCAGGTAATAGTTTCCATTGGACTACTGTCCTTAGGATAATGCTTTTAAGCGATTTCAGCGACCCTTTGGTCATCATATCGAATCTGAAGTTCAAAGAAGAAAGAACTGAAGTTCTTTTTTCGTTTCAATACATCCCCGTAAACGACGCTTTATTTCACACTTACACTTGTGTTCAGCAAAAGTAATTCCGCACCAGTAAACCGAGTCGCCATTCCGAAATTTTCTTTTTCAGGTACATGACACTTGCAAGCCGTGACGCCATCGAACGAAACGCGGCGCCATTTCATGGAAATTCACCAAAGTTATCAAAACCGCCTACGTATTCTCTCGCGTGTATTTTCGGAAAGAAATTACTAAAAAATCGATTCATTCTGGCAATAAAATAATCCGACTGCCTCTGGGCGCGGCTGGAAGGCGCGGCAACTTCACAAATTTAGATTAGCCAATTTCCAAATTGCACGCGAATTACAAACTACGAATTACGATTGCTGATTTAAAGATCCAGTCGTAAAGCTGTCTTGAGCTCAAATATGGCATTTTTCAAGCGAGCGAAAGAATTATTAACTAACTAACTAACTAACCATCACGCCGTTTCCCTGCAGGGGTAGGCAGAGAGGATTGAACGCCACACTCTTCTATCCTGGCACACCACTTTTGCTTCGGACACATTCATACATCTTCTCATACACGTTCTACGGTTGTTGCGGCTTTTAACAGGGCCATCCTCAAATACTTGTAGTACCTGATCGTGCCAGGTCTTTCGCGGACGCCCTCTATTCCTGTTGCCTTCAACATTCGCCTCATATATTTTCTTAACCATCCTTTCCTCGTTCATACGTTCAACATGACCAAACCATCTCAGCACTCCTTTCTTTATTCTATCTACCACACTACAGCCAGCATTGCATTCACTTCTAATTTGTTCATTCCTCACTCTATCGACCAAAGATTTTCCACACAAGCGTCTTAGTGACCGCATTTCAACCGCATTCAGTCTACTTTCATTCCTCTTTTGCCAATTCCAGGCTTCACTTCCATACATGAGGGTTGGCACTAGAACGCCATTATGTACCGCTAGTCTTGCTTCTTTTGACAGATTCTTATTGGCCATAATTGCATTTAGTGCACCATTAACTTTGTTTCCCGCAGTTACTCTCCTTTCGATATCATTCTCAGCCTTGCCGAATTATTGTTACAAATATAAGAGTGGGAGGCTCTAGCGATAGTTTCGCTTCCAATGGTGGCATCTGCATGGCCGTGACAGGTATTGGAGTGAATACTTTATGTAACAAAATATTAGTTATACTAGCTGTGCCCGCGCGGCTTCGCACGCGTAGATTTTAAGTACACTGTTTGGATCGTCATAGAACTTTCGCGAACCTTCTAAAACATTCTCCTTCCAGAACTTTCAAGAAATTTATTGAATGTATAGGAATCTTCTAGACACACCAACACATTCCGCCACTCAGTTAGAACCTTAAAGAACTTTCGGGAATTTTCTAGAACCTTCTCCCTTCCAGAACTTTCTGGAGCAGGTTTTTCCGGAACCTTCTAGACTCACCGACACAGTTGGCGCGCCTATTTTGAAACAATCTGAAGCATTTGCAGCCTTCCCATTACAAAACAATGTGCTAGAAAGCACATTTTTGTCACCCACTCCCACCCACGCACAGCCACTTTCACCAAACTCGCATAATTTCGTTATGACACCAAGGGCTATCCACCACCATAACCACTGGTGGGTGGTTGTGGCTGGAAAACTTGGCGGGTAAGGAAACACGGGTTTCTTTATATATATATTGATTAGTATATAATCACTTACGAAGATTTTCTTTTTTACCGGTTTTGAGACGTACTCATCTTTTCGTCAATCATTCGAGAGCTTAACGTGCATCATATTTTATAGCCAAAGACAGATTTTAAACGAATACCTCCGTAGTCGGTCCATTATTCGCGTTAAAGTTACTCTCAAAATCATCTAAAAATATAGCGTTCATTGTTCAAAGTGATCGAAATGCATTTATTTTGACATTTCTAGAAAAGTGGTATTGGTGGAAAAGTGGTAAAAAGGAGTTGCGATGAAAAAACCTTAATTATTAATTGAGAATGGTAAATCCATCTAACTTTTAATAGAAATATGTTTTAATATTGCTCCTTCAATTTTTTTTTCTATCTGCCTATTTTTTATCAAATTTTACGTTTAATTGACGTTAGTCATATATCGTCCTTCAATAGAGTTAGAAAATTAAAATGCTCATCGAAAACCATAAACATGTAAGCCACATTACGCTGTAGCACTTTGAGAAAGGATGGAAAGCTGCTAAATCATTTCGCGATCTCGTCCTTTTTTTGGCAAAGGAACGAATAGCGAAAGGGCATGCACTAAGCTGGTGTTACCGCCGAGAGTGGTGGTGACACCAGCTCAGCCGATAAGCCAGGAAAGGGTCCATCTTCAGGTTTTGATGACACGGCTTTTCTGGCAGCTATGAAGAAGACGAAACGAACGCTGAATTAACCATCTTCAAGTAAACAGGAACCAATAATATGCAGTCATCGAGGATTATTAATTTATACTTACTTACTAACCATCACGCCATTTCCCCGTGGGAGTAGGCAGAGAAGATAGAGCGCCACGAATTCGAGATTTTATAGAAAAAAAAGTCTATATATTTAAAGGAAAAGATGATTTTGGAAAGGATTGATAAATAAAATTTCGAATTCATTAAATTATAAATTAGCAATCCTCGGTGACTATATTCAAAATATTTTTTATTTTTTTGGATATTGCTGTCTTTGCTTTTATACCCCACATATGGGGTATTTTTTTAGAGGTGTAATAAGGTATAATAGACCTTTAAAATGAAATAAAACAGATAAATATCATGGTAACGTTTTTACTGGTAAGATAATTTTTACGTAGTTATGCATGCGAAGATGTATGAATGTGGATGAGGCGAGAGTTGTATGTCAGGACAGAAGAGTGTGGCGCTCTATCCTCTCTGCCTACCCTCACGGGGAAACGGCGCGTTAGTAAGTAAGTAAGTAAGTAAGTTATGCTGAAAGCATCCAACCCCCGAAAACGCTAAAAATGATTTGTACGGGTTTGTACAGCTCGAAAACAAATTATCTAATTTACGGAATACATCCAAGTTCTAAGTGATATAGATTTTTGTAAATCCAATATTTTTCTTACTCACATCATGGCCATCACCGTTTGATTAACTCCTTAACGAACAAAAAAGTGGTTTGACTGTTTTCTGCGGCTTCAAATTTACAAATCCTTGCCAAACAAAACTTTTGGTCAAAAACATCCATTTGGTATTGACGCGTTTTGGAACTTTTTATTTCTAGTGTTACTACACGATAATAATTTTGTGTGAAACACCTTGAACGTTTTCTTCGCCTCAAATAATACTTTTAACTTCATGCTTTATTAAATTCAGAGAACATAGAACCTAATGGAAAAAAAAGTGCTGTTTTTCGTACATTTAGACTTTTTTTATAAAGAATATAACCTGTAAAACGTCATGTCTTCGTAAATATTTTTTTACTTGTTATAATTATATTTAAAAAAAAACATCCATTCATGAGCCCTTTGCAAAATTATGCAATGGTGAATAAAATTAATATCGACGGATTAGGTTTTTGTAGGTTCAAATTTTTAGAAGTCTTTCTCAGTTCCATGTTTTACGGTTGGATGCTTTCTGCATAACTACGTCCACTTTATGCAATTAGGCCTCGGGTACGACACGAGCGGCGAGCGGCAGAGCGTCAATGCGCCCGAGTAGTAAGGTTCACATTGACGGCACAGCGCTGAGCTTAGTCATATCGTGGCCGTCTTCCCTCACTACTCGGGCGCATTGACGCTCTGACGCTCTGCCGCTCGCCGCTCGTACCGTACCCGAGGCCTTAGTGTTAAAATATGACGAAGATACCACGTTTTCGAAATAAACTTCCATAATTTGTTGTTGTTGCGTAACTCTGTTCATGGTGAAAATCAAACTGAGCACAAATCAGCTGTCAGCTGTCAAATTGGCTGTTCCTGAAAAAAGTTTCCGATTAAAAAATCAGACCTCCAATTGTCGATATAACGGCATAAAATTGTTTTTACAATAAAGGTAACATTTTGTTTTTAATTAATTTAACAATTTAATTTTAAAATTTCTGTACTTAAAAATAATGCTTGTTTTCGTTTTTAGTGATATTTTTTACGTCAATTATAATATGGTTTAAAAAACGGATAATTACGCATCAGGTTATGATAAAATTCATAATTTGCCAAAAATCTCGCAATTAATAATCAAATTTTCCATTCAAAAACCGCCCCTCGGTTTCCTCGCAGATCGGGCGCTCGGAATGGGCCCCTCTCGGCGGAATCACGTACGGATCCTTTGTTTCAATTTGCGCCGGCTCACATCCTAATGGCCGCCATCAGCAGGGCCGGACCGGGCCCGGCGGCTATTTGCGGACGGCACGCGGGCGTAAGCGATGACGATCTAGCGTCCGGAGGGCTCCGAATCTCGCGTCATAAACTAGACTAATGCAAAGTGTTCGGGAGTGAATGGGAAGGATCCTGCGGGGCGCTTTAGAAAACAAGATTGCGTCCCGCATTTCGAGACGCCCAAAACGGGATGAATTCACGTGCCGGGAATTCCGGGAACGATTGTTTTATTTGACCTTGTTGCGTTGTTTTGTTCGGGTACAAATATTTACCTTGCGAAATCCCAGTGGATACTGGAAAGACTTTGAATAGTGAAGTATCATTTCACCGTACAAATATTTTTATCTGCTTCAAATTTTTATAATTCTCTTTGTGGCACCATTTTATAAATAAAATAATAAACATTAAAATTTTATTGTAAAAATTCAACATGTTTCGAGAACGATGCTCCCTTCTTTAGGACAATGAATGCACTAACATTAATATTTAATAGACAAATTAGTTAGGGATTACGTACATATAAAGTGAATATAATGGAAGTAGGTTTAGGAGAGGGCTTTAGGGGATAAAGTTTATTTGATTATATATAAAATTTAAGTTTTTTTAATATATTTCCTATTTTCTTATATTTATAGATTATCCAAATAAAAACCCTAAGAATTGCTAAGTAAAATTTTGAAATCGGTGTTTAAATCGAAAGAGTGATTAGGATTTTTAAGGTGGTTCGAAAATTCCGCATAATTAAGACATTTCAAATGCTCGTTTCCGTGACCCTATTTTCAAAATTTCTTGGTGTTTTTACTATGTAAAAATAGTTACTATCCAGATTTTTTAATTTATCATTTTTTTATTTAAAATATAATTTTTCAATATGTTATTCGTACAAAACGCTGGCTGTTTTGTATTTATATGTTTTCTGCTTATTAAATTAGAAGTTTGATTACTAACAAATACATTTTTCTCCATTGGTTATCATTAAGCATTGGTTAAATGTGTGACCTATGGAATCTTTCCCTATACATTTTATTTAATATGCCGTCAATGAAGAAGTTTCCTTTCTTTATAGATAAATTTTAAACAATGAAACAAAATGAAACGAAAATGTAAATATCATTAAAATATCTCTACAAATGTAAAAGTTTTGGGACTTACGCTTTGAAATTGGAAGGTTACGCATCAAAAATAATTTCGTTCTATGCAACAGTCCAGCGTGCGACGTCAGTTGACCTAGACGACGCGGCTCTTATTCGCTGGTACTCGCCTAGTAATGCGAGGATCTCGACTAGGTCAAATGACGTCACAGGCGAGGCAAGGCCACTGTCGTTCCGCGCCAAAATACGTAAACTTAAACAATCTATTTCTCAGTCGCTTATTGACGGATTTCAAAATTAATTTCATTGGTTTGGTTCCATTTGTTTTAAATTATATTTTAATTCAATTAAGTTAAATATAGTATTATGAACAAATAAATATTGTCCATTAATTTGGTGTTATAACCATTGCTAGTGGCAATCTGTTTTATGTTATTAAGTTCGATTTTAAATTTATTTATGGATAAGAGGACATTCACCAACCTGAAAATTCCATTTTCACAAGAACTTAGCTTCCTTTTTTTTATTTTTGGGTCGCAATACTAGGATTGGTCTGCAACAAGCACTCGCCCTCTCCATTCCTCTCTGTCACCTGCCAGCCTCTTCATCTTTGGTAGGTGCTACAGCGCACATCTCCGATAATCTTGGGCGGCCTCTACGATTGTTGCCTTCAACATTTCCCTAGACGATGGTTAAAAGCAGGCCCGGATGCCTTATATTATGGCCTATCCGAATTGCTCGCTGTTGGGCGATTCTGTTAAGGAGCCGCCTCTTTTCGCCCACCCTGCTCAACCCCTCGTCGTTTCGGATATGTTCAGACCAATGGATTTTCGCCATGCGCCTGTAGCACCACATCTCAAAGGCCGCAAGCCTCCCGGACATGCTCTGGCCGATGGTCTATGTTTCGCTGCCATACATCAGCACACTCCAGACAAGTGTTTTAATCAAGTTTTTCTTTAGCTTAGCTTAGCTTAGCTTCTTTTTCTTAGAATAGCTTTCTATTCGATGCTAAAACGATTAGTAAACGATCCCTTGTCCATAAACGTATAAATTAATAGTGCAGTATAAAGAAATAAATGAATTAAATACAACCATAACTTTCTTTAACTATAAAACTTTCGCTGTAAAGTGTTATGCGCTTTCCCATGCTATCTTCACTAAATTTATTGACCCCCAATATGATTGCCGACCTCCGATAAGAGATGGTAGTACACGAGGCATTCTAATACCAGGGTTTTTTATGCTAGTCCACTATCCTAGGTACAATATAGACCAGGAGACCAGAAGCATTACGAGGCTCCCAGTGACATTTGAGTTTCCATTTGACTTTGAAGACAAAACAAAAAACCGTAAACCGACACCACAAAACCAGCTCAGAATAGCCAGCTCCGGGCACATCTGCAAGATGCTGCAAAGGAGACAATATGTCCATTGTTTCTCGCTGCGATCATTGTCCATTCATAAAACTTCCCATTGTGATGAAGCACTGTCGAAAAAGAATTGTACGAAAATTGAAACGGCCAGAAAATCCAAAAGTTTTATCTCATCCTTCAGCGGCGCGGCGGTGCGCTTTCATGAAAATATTTTTCAGATAATTGATAATCATTTAAACTAGGTACCAAAAGAAAACAATATAAAACCATTATTAATTGAATTATCAACTTGTTTTGGGGCCAATGGTCCTTTACAAGATACAACGTATACTAAAAATTTGTTGAATATTTAGGGGTTACCTTATATACTGCCAGTCCTGAGCAGACCATCAATACATACATTGTATATCTGCGACTTCGTCAGCAGATCACCAAATGGCACGAGGACGACGGGGCAATCGCCCTAACACCACAAGGAGAACACACATACACATACGTGGCAAGAACGCCGCATAAGCAAACGAGGCACGGGCAGGGTACACCGGCCCCCGAGGAAGGCCACCGCTTGCGTGTAGATATGCTGACATCTACATCCATACAGACAGACTTCACGAAACTCCTTTGTTCGAAAATCATATAAAAAGCGTCCCACATCCTATATGCGCATGTCAGTCTTTCATGGATCTCCGGCGGGTGGCCGGAGGCTATCGCCCTTTGAGTATCTATCATTGTCTTTAAATAGTACTCATGTATAACTTGTACTTGTTTTATCGAGATAATAAAATCATCAAATATTTAACGCTTTTGGAGCTTTCTCGTCACACGACGGGTGGTGACCTAGAAGCAGTTGCTCCAAAGTACCTCCGAACCCCCAAAAATATAAGATATAAACAAAAACAAAGAATACATATATGGGAATTTAATAACTAATGTGAAGTAAGTTTAAAATAAATTTGGTCATTTATTAAATACATTACAAATTCTTTTCAATTAGCTTTCTATACTAAAATTAAATTAATGAATAATATATTAAATAACAAGGATAAGGATGATATTAAAAAAATGTGGGTGAATGAATTAGTTGTAATGATTCATATTATTTTTTTTTTTATTTAATATTAAAACTACATTTAAATCATAATACATTTGTCTATTACAATCTACTTAGATACATTTTATTTTATTGCTTTGCCTCTCCAAAAATGAGACTTGCTCATGTGTTTGGTGAGGGGCTTACACTTTATTAGTTTATTTTGGATTTTGCTTATTTGTTCCTTAGCTATATGTCTTGTTCTGCATTGTCAAATTGTATCGATCTAAAGTGTTGGTTTATTTTTTTCTTTAATTGTTGTAAGTCATCGATTTTCTTAATATCTGTAGGTAGGTTATTGAAGTTTTTTATGCCCAAGTATACGTAGTTTTGTTGACACAGTTCGGTATTATATTTTGATATTTTAAAATAATTTTTGAATCTTAATGATGTGTTTTTTTTCAAATTTAGCAGTTATGTTTTCTTTAAATAGTTGTATAATTGACGTTTTTTTGTAAACATTCTCTAATTTTGGAACTTGGAATTTAGAGAAAAGTAATTGTGTAGAGAAGGTTTTTCTTTTTTTAAATATTACTTTTATAATTGATTTTAATGATAAACCTCGTAGAAATTTTGTTAGTTGGGATAAGGAGCACATAAGATTAATGATAGATTATTATAGATCTTAATTTTTTATTTATTTCATGTAAGGTACATAATATAAATCTTAGATATTTTCACATTAAATTGACATTATTTAGATTTTGTAAGTCATGTAAACCTTATCAGTGAATAATATAAACTTTCTTTTTTCTACCCGGGTTTAATAATTTTAATTTTTTTTTTAACTACTTAATTTTCAAGAGAAACAAAATCTCTCGTCTATAGGTGAAGTGTTACTTTTAAGATAAATAATGACGCCAAATATAATAGCACTTACGATGTTTAAACAACAATAATAATTCTGAATTTCTGATCATTTTTCGGTTCTTCAATAAATAAACGAATAAACCATTATTTTGATTCGAACAAGGTATAGAAATTTTACATACAATTATCATATCTAGGTGTTAAATTTTTCAATAATTTACCAATGAGTATCAGAACTGAAGAACAATATAAAAATTAAAGGAATTCATAAAACATATAGAATTATACATAATCAACACAAAATATAGTTAGAATTTAAAAAATAACTGTACTCCGAAAATAATTTGTATACTTCATTCACTAATATTTATTTTATGATGTTAATATTTCTCTATACTGTTCCATTTATTGACTTATACATACTTATCATTTGTGCTCTAATATTTATTTATTTATTTATATTTATTTATTTATTTATAGTTATTTTTTTATTTATATTTATTTATTTATTTATATTTATTTATTTATTTATATTTATTTATTTATTTATATTTATTTATTTATTAAGGAATCTTAATAGTTTTTTAAACATATAATGTAAAAGCATAGTGTTCATTTCACAGACCAATTTAAAAGTTTCACAGGTGTTAAGAACAAAGTTAGATAACATATTTTTAAGTTAATTAATTAATGAATGAACAGTAGTAAGCAACAAACAATGTTAAGAATGTATAGTGGTAAGTGGTTGAATGTGAAAAAAGAAAAAGTATACACATATATTATGTATTATGTCCCTAAACACAAGTTTTAACTTTTCTGGGGACAGTTAAATATGCATTTAAAAATGTATTATTCACTAATAATAAAAATATTAAGTCATTTTTATTTTATTTTCAATAAAATAATTCAATATTTTTTTTATAGAATTTCAATACACAATATTAGAAACATTAGAAAAAGTGTTAACATAGGCCTTCCGCTACATTCTTTATTTTCGATGTCAAATTCACCATTTTTAAACATTTGATAAATCAAAAGTTCCCGCAAATGGCTCAAAACTCGACACAAAAGATACTGTACTGATAAAAAATTACTAATATTTTAAGGTTATGTTGTTGATGTCCAACCTTTCGATAATGACGTTTTACACCTGACAATTTTAACCACAACTTACTGGTGGCCAACTTTTGTCAAACGGCGGAAACTTATTTGTACACCTATGTAATAAAAATAACCAAATCCACTTCGTAAATAGTTACCCTTGTTTACAGTTTATCTTGCAAACTGAGCACTTAATACACAAACTGTTGCAAATCATGACACTTCTTTCGAAAGATTACTTCTAGATTTAATTCGATGGGTAATTGACACAAAACAAAACTCTCTGCTCTACGAAAGATTTTTGACTAAGAAGGGGGGGGGTCATGATGTAAAATGCTAAATTAGTTTTGCGAGAATTTTTTTTTATAAATATAAATAATATTACTACAAAATTATTTTTCTATTATTGAAGGAGATAATAACTTTATTCGCGGGTTTCTCATTTTTTTTACTACAATCGGGTTTCAATTTTCACAAAATATTCAGGAATATATCAACTGAAGTAAGACTAGCGATATTTTGGGGAGTTCTGGTCCCAACACTGATGAATCGAAGTGAAGCCTGGAGCTTACAAAAAAGAAAATATCATTTTGCAGCGAAATACGAAATACGAAATACGAGAAAAAAAATAATATCTGTTTTTCCACTTTAATTTATTTTTCAAACCTAAAAATTGTTTTATTACAAATATATTTCAAACCCTATTTTCAACACCGATTGTTCTGTCTACTTTTACATATTTTTAATATACAGGGTTATTTGTAAAACATTAATAACCTCGCAGGACTATACTCCTGCCTTGACTACGAGTCGAAAATGTTCAAGCTATTATCACCAATAGTGAAGGAGATATGCGACATCAAAGTTTGCATTTTTTTTTCAATATTTCTGACTTATTTTTTGTAAAACGTTGGACTATCATTACAGTATCTTATATCGAGTATGAAAAATTCATTCCCTTTAACATAAGTCAAATAAAAAAATAAAAACCTTCGAATTCTAATTGGAATACATTCCAATTGGAATTTTTTCAGGGTTTAATCATTTTATTTAACTTATATTGAAACGAATGAATTTTTCGTAATTGATATGAGTTACTGTAATGATAGTTCAACGTTTTACAAAAAATAAGTCAGAAATATTGAAAAAAAATGCAAATATTGATGTCGCATATCTCCATAACTATTGATATTAGATCATAATAGCTTGAACATTTTCGACTCATATTCAAGGCAGGAGTATAGTCCTGCGAGGTTATTAATGTTTTACAAATAATCCTGTATATGTACCCATATGGATATATTTTTTTATTGTGATAGAGGTCACTAACCTGGAGTTCCTGGTAACCAAGCGGAAGCGCAGAAGATGGGGCCTAGGCCCGACCTCTGTCTGGCCAGCAGCTGAACAGTCAGGGCATACGTCAGCAGCATAACACCGAGAGGGATGTAAAAGGAGATGATGGACCCAATCAGCTTGTACAGAGGATCAGGGATCTGGCAGGTGCCTCCGATAACGACGGACTCCACATCCTGAAAAAAATGATTTCAAACTGAATTGCACTGTTCTTCTTCTTCGTCTCCTCCCTGGCTTCATCCCAACTCACTGCTATCGGTTGTTGGGGTCAGCTCTCCTTGGTCAAACTATACGTTCTTCTGCCCTGGATAACATCACCCAATCTATGCCTCTGCATTTGACTATCCCTTTGCACCAGCCATTAATTTTTTGGTTTTCCTCTGGATATAATTTGGGAATAATTCACTACATTTTAAAAAGCTAAATTTGAACCACAGATCGTAAAAACAATTTGACATGAACTCATGTTAATTCCTTGTCGGTAATTCGGCACAACGTATGGTACCAATGTGTTAACCATGTTAAAAAAATACTAAGAGCTTGTAAATTTTTTAAAAATTACGAAAATGTCTTAACTCTAGAATAACCGTAATAAGCATTCTATTTACATCTGTCTTCCTCTTTTATATGAAGTAAATGCTAGTATACTTGAGTGTAATATATATTTTTTTGCATGAGTCATGCTAAATCTCTCGGCGGTTGACTTATAAGTACTCTTAAAAAGTATAATGTATTAGTAAATTAGTTTAGTAAAATACGAGTTTTCACTTAACCTTTATTTAAAAAATGTCTATTCTTAAAAATGAATCATATTGGCAAGAGGATTTAATTATGCAATAATAAATACGTTAACCGCAGTATAAATGTATCTTATACATGCGCGAGGGAGGACATTTTTCTGAGAACCCATTCCCCTCTCCTAAAGAATTAGCTTTTCATCTATGTAAATATTTTATGCTCTGTGGTGCTAGACTAAAAATCTTCAATTTATCTTTAATTTTAGCGCTTAACTGTATAAAAATTATATCGTATTGATTTTACTCTTTACTCAAATGAAATCCCTTTATTTTCAGAATAATATATAATGCTTACTATATGTTATCAAAATATTTCCTAATTCAGAGATATATATTATTTCACAATCTAAAAATATAATTATAGATTTAGATAACCAACATTTTTTAGTGGTAGGAACCATCGACTATTGAATCACTAGTCAAATCTTAACCACCAGACTGACAAAACATTGTGCTTCCATAATAAAATAAATATTAATTTAGGAACTACTTCTTCCAGTAACAGAATTAATTAGTAATGCAAATATTAAAATAATGAAGCTAACACTTAGTAGTGGGATATTATAATTAAATCAGACCATTATATAAAATAAACCCAAGAGTTATTGAAGTTTGAAATTATTTAAATGGAAACTATTGCTCATTGGGGAGCGATTGCCTCAGAGCCAGAATCTTTTGTCCTATAGTTTAACCCGCTTTCTGTTAAAAAAAATCATGATAAAAAGGCAAATTTCCTAATAAATTATGATGTGCGTTTTTCTGTACCAGAAAAAGAAATCAGTGGTAATCCGTAAGGTGACCTTTGAACTAACTAACTAACTAACTTACCATTACGCCGTTTCCCTGTGGGGGTAGGCAGAGAGGATAGAGCGCAATACTCATCTGTCCCGACATATAACTTCGCTTCATCTACATTCATAGATCTTCGCATGCAAGCTCGACGGTTGTTCAGGGTTCTAACAGGACCATCTTCCAGTATCTGGTTAATCTGGTCATGCCACGTCTTCCGTGGTCGCCCTCTCTTTCTGGCGCCGTCAACACTTGCATTATATATCTTTTTTACCATCTTTCCTCATTCATTCGCTCAAAATGCCCAAACCACCTGAGCGAACCTATTTTTATTCTATGTTTTATGCTACGATCAGCTTTACATTCATTCCTAATATCTTCATTCTTTACTCTATCATACATGGATTTACCACACATACGTCTAAGATACCTCATCTCCACTGCATTCAATCTACTTTCGTTCCTCTTCTGTCAGCTCCAGGCTTCACTTCCATACATTAGTGTCGGTACCAGAACTCCATTATGTACCGCTAGTTTTGCCTCCCTAGACATATTTCTATTAGAAATTATTGCATTCAAAGCACCGTTCACCCTATTCCCGGCAGTCACTCTCCTCTCTATATCGTTCTCAACATTCCCTCTTCTATCGAACATACTTCCCAAGTACACAAACTCATACCTTTGACCATTTGAATATTCTCTGGCGTGCTCGAAGAATTTTCACTTCAAAAACGTTTATTTATATAATTGTGCGCTGAATACCTTTGAGTACATCAGGCTCAGGGGCAGACTCATCGCTGTTGAGAGAAGCCAGACGAACAGGATCTTCAGGGTGACTCTTCGCTTGGTCTTGTTCCTGCCGAACCTCATGGGGTAGCGCAGGGACAGGTATCGGTCCACGCTGATGGTGCAAAGGTGCATGATGGACGCCGTGCAGAGCAGGACGTCCAGGCAGATCCAGGCCAGGCAGGCCACGGCCGGCAGGGGGAAGTGTCCTGAGAACAAAAGTAAAAGTACATTACTACTTGGCAAAAACGATAAATGATTGGACATCTTTACGACGAAACGTGTTCAAATGTCTTATAGACTAAGAGCCAGTGACCGCCAGACTTACGTTACAGTATCAAACCTGAAATATTTGCCGTGGCTTTGGATATTACGACATTTGAGTTCGGGGGATTTTCGCAGATAACAGGCAATACAGGTACAAAAAAAAAGAGTTAGTAAAAGGTAAAAATACCTAACCTGATTTTTTAATGTTGTTTAACGGGACATTATTGTATCTTCTTCTTCTTATTCTTCAGCCTTCTTATTATTATATACTCGTAGTAATCATTGCCAAATACTTTTCGCGGTATATATCTTCCGCCAGACGCTGTGTAGCTCTATAAATAATCGTGACTTTTAGGGCTTGTTCAGACATAACGGAAACCGCGCGATTTCTGAATCGCGTGGTATCCGCGCGTGTCTTGTTTATGTAGGTATTTATGTAATCGTTCAGACGTAACCTCGCGGTTCCCATGCAGTTCCCTCGTATCTGAACGAGCACTTCGATAGAGTAAGTAAGTAATTTTACTAGCTGTAATCCGTGAAAAAAGACGGTTCGCTTACATTATGAATCGTAGAGAATAAGTATTTATTTATTTTATTATAAAAATTTCCGAATAATAAAAATTTGCAAAAATTTTTTTCGAAAAAAATATTTATTTGAAAAAAAAAAAAAAAACTTAAATAAAGTTACGGACGTTACACAAAGTTACGCGGACGGATTGACAGACGGACGGACGGACCGACAGACAACGAAATTATTGTAATTGGGATTCAGGTCATTATTTAAGGGGTTACGTGTAGTCAGGATTTTTAAAAAATCGTAAAAATTTTTTTGGTATTTTCTTAAAGCAAAATGTTTCAAAAATATTGTGTGAAAATATCAACTTGATCCGGTTATTAGTTTTAAAGATATCTAACGATAACTGTAGGACCCTCCTCTGCCGCCCGTACTGATACGCGGGCGGTACTAGAACCGGCCGGGCTGACAAACGGAGCCACTGCTACGGAACGCGGTTTTTACGAAATTTCTTTTATACTTCTACTTTTAGACATAAGAACCTTTAGGCTAACTGAGATTTGATTTAGTGTTACTACTTCAGTGGCAGTGAAACCCAGCAGTCGATAGGTAGTTGTGCGTGTATTATAATCTTTTTCAAACATTTATAATGAGACGTCATGAAGGTATGCAAGGAATATTAATGATTGCCAATGCATAGGATTACATTATGGACCTAATGCACACCGGTATGCTGAAAAACTCGATATAGAGCGCATAAAGATTGCTGACCAACGTGCAAATCAGGTTACTCGAGAAGGCAAAATGAGACGTAGATAAAAAAAAATCGACATCTTGGAGGCTTACACACCGGCATAAGATGTATTATATGTACCAGAAATAGACGACTCTACGTAAGTAATTTTGTAAATTGTATTTGTATTAATTATTTATGCATAAAACTTTGATCGCGTTTTTCTCAAAATAACGTTTTCAAAAGCGGTGTCCACGATATTTTAAAAACTACTCCACAGATTTAAATGAAATTTAAACATCATATTTTAGGTATTAAAAACTTGTGCTTAATCGAAGGAATTTTTTTTTTGACTTAAACTTTTTTTTTATAGATAATAAATGAGTGATTTTTCCCTCAAAATTCATAACTTAGATTTCAAAGACCGCCATTTTGCTAAATTTGAAAATATATAAAAAAGCTTCGATTAAGCACAAGATTAACTATTGAACTACTAATTTCTTTTTGTTTCATTAAATTTTGATCAACCACTAAGAAGCACTGATGGACACCGCGAAACACTACTTGCAAAACAGGGGTCAAGAAACGAGATTCTATCGTGGTCCAGTATTAAAAATTTTATTTGAAATTTTCGATATAGTTACTTAAAATATAGTGTAAAACGTTGGTATTATGTATTGAATCAAAACATTAAACAACCGTTCAAAAAAATTTTTTGAAAATGTCTATTTTTTTGCGCCTCTGACTACACGTAACCCCTTAACAATATTACCCGATACCTTATATTTTAACGTTCTCAAAATTTTTATATTGAGGTATTTTCTGAGACTAGAGTTACTGGATTTTGTCTCCAGAAGGATTATTTAACAACTAAGATAAATTGTAGAAATCTCACAAGGGACGAAACTATTTATGTGAGAAACCTGTATGTAAGTCTTTTTGTCGGATAGCCCAGGGTTTAGGACCTGTATGAGCTGACTTAAGTTATCACTCTATACAATGCAGCGTTGACCAATTCCATCGTAAGAACACCCATATATCCTTCGTTTATTTGAAAGGACTATGAAATGGTATAATTTGTCTTAATTTTACCTTGTAATTTTTTTGTACCTGTATTACCTGTATTATTTGCTAAAATGCACCTAGCTCAAATGTCATAATACCCAAACCTACTAAAGGGTGCATCCACATAAAATATTTCAGGTTTGATACTGTAATGTAAGTCAGGTGGTCGCTAGTTCCTACTCTATTATTTCCATAACAATTCAATGAACAGAATTATATCGTCCAACCTTTTACTTAGAGTTCCGGATCCTGTCAGGTGGTCAGTTGAAATTTACTACGGGATCCTTATCTTCCAAAGGTTCAACTACGTCATAAGGGACGAGGCTTAACAATATACATTTTAAATCACACAATCTGTTTTGTAACTCTGTTACAAAACCCCGAAATAATTTATTTATGTTTCCTAGCATTGTGTCGTTAGGTTAGGTTAGGTTAGGTTTAAATGGCCATTTATCTGGCCATTTAAACAGCAACTTTTTGTTTGTTGTTTATCAGTGGTTCCCAATTTTTTAAGTGTCATGTTACGCTATTTAAATTTTAACATTTTGAGAGAACACACTAAAAATAATACTGACGCCCTTACCACTTTTTTTCAAACTCCTATTCCAGGCTTATCCAATAACTGTTGCAGTTAAGTTAATATGTTCATACCCTTTGAAACCAGTACCGATGGTTTATTTACTTTCAATATAATAAAATTATTAAAGAACGTTATTATTTACAATGCATTCGGCCGTATTTAGAAATAAGTAAATAATTTCCTGTATCTTAATAGTAATTGTATAGTTTTTAATTTTAGTCAATCAAAAACTATACAAATGTATTGTACTAGTAACTCGGTATCGAGATTCTGCATGTAGATAAATAATAGAGGCCTTAGATCAGATAACTTAGAAATACTAGAAATAAAAAAATGTTTGAACATTAAAAATAATAAATAACCAAATGCATTTAATAAATATCCCGAAACATGATATATTCCCCATTTCGGCGTTCACTTCTTAATTAACCCCACCATAACTGTAGCGACGCCCCCGTTCAAAATTAATTTGCTTGCTAGAATAAGTAATGGATAGTTAGTTTGCGTCCGTCCAGACGAAGATACAATGGTATCAAAACCGGTAGACGTACAGTTACCAGTTAAGTGGTTAATACAAAGTTGTTTAATAAATTAAAATTAATAATTGTGTCCAACCACAAAATAAACGCTATAGACATCAAAAATAGTTATTGTAAAACGTTGTAATGCCGCCAATTTTGAATTTTTGAGTCTGACAGGTTTGAAATGTATGAATTCAATCAATTTGAATGCTGATTATTTATAATTGTGAATAATTAAAAGTTTTTTTTTTTACATTTTAGAGCCTTATGATTGATTGAAATCATTAATTTCAAACCTGTCAAACACAAAACGTCAAAATTGGCGGCATTATATAAGTCTGCTCCTACAGGTTGTAAGCCCTGGGCCAACGTATATAACAGTTTTATACACGTTTTTATATAAATATCTTCGTCCCTGTGATAATTAAATAATGATCCCGAATTGGTCAAATCCAGTAATTATGTACTCGGAACATACATATAAAAATATTGTTAATAAAATATTTACTTTTCATCATCACTGGTATATGTATTCAAAAATAATATATTAGAACCAACATTTTATGTATTTGTAAATTTCCTGACACTTTTAGTTTGAATAAATCGTGGAATGATACGGATATTTTGTGATAACAATTCATTTAATGTAGATATAGGAAAAACCTCTCGTAAAATAGAATTGATCGATATTATAAATTAAATCAAACAAGTACTTTTGGTTTAGCAAATACAAAGTTTGTTTAAAATCGACGAATAATGGCACCCAAACTATTTTCAATTCCTGTAAGTATCGGGTGTTTTTTATCAATGTTGTTTCAAATAAAAGAAATTTTATGATTTTTAAATAGATAATTTATTTTACCGTCGACTTACAAAAGCAGCATGCGTCTGACATGTGAGTGTTGTCACATGCTCTAAGCAAAATATTTATAACCTAAAATGTTAACCATCCAAAATTGTTATTTATAAAATTATTCTCAGACCCGTTTGAGTAGCTAATGCTTTAGACTCTCACCTAGCGATCCGTAGGTCGGATATAGGAGCCCTGTTTCAGGAGACCAGCAAGTCCTATTTTCACAGCATAATCATTTGGCTTGTTTTAGATCCCTTCCACTATCTCACGACTGGTCACCCTGGCCTCGCCTCACGGCCGTATTCGCACCAAATGAGCTGTCAAAACACAAAGACTGGGCGGCGGCTTAGATCCGTGCTATTTATATGCAAATTATGATAATTTCAAACTATCTAGATTATTCTAGTGTTTAGGAGAAGCTTCTCGAATGTTGTAGATCTATAGGCTGTTCTCGATATTTCGATAGTGTTGTCATATATATACAAGGATTCTGTAGGTGATTTATTTTGCCATTTCGTTACAGCATGTTTAGGGATCGCGCCACTTTCGTTCGCAATCTACTACAGAAAATTTATCAATAATATTAAAATACCCTCATATATGATCCAAGGCCTTGGCCCTTGATGAATGGTTTCTGATTAAGCTGCAATCTACGCGTCTTAAGCGAAGTGAGGAAAGGAAAGGAGCAAATTCACCTGTCAGGTTACAACTTGTGGAAAGTGGTGAGGTTCAAGTAAAGGGCTCCTCAGGCACGCTCGGACGCATAATTAATAACATCGCAAACGCCATCTACGCAACTAGCGACTGCCGAAGAAGAATACCTAATAAGGTACTCGCATTCCGTGCACAATAATCCCGACAATGCCGCGCCGACGATTATAAAATTAAATAAATAAATAAAATGTTTTAAAATTAACAACCTAACCTAACCTAAATAAAAAAATAAATAAACATTAAAAACCTAACCTAACCTAACCTGACGAAAACACATTGAAATCAAAGTAGAAAGATGCAAGGCAGGCTTCGGACGACCAAATGGTTCAAAATGTAAATACGTTACATTAAATGAAACATTGCGAACATTAAAGTTGGTAATATGAATAGATTAATAGTGTTTAAGAAGGTTTGTAAATAATTTAGAAAGCTGAATTGTCATTTATTCGAATCTTGAAACAGTTATTCTATTTTGTTATTTCGTGTATTTTTTAAATATTTCTTATTTTTAAGCAGTTGATTGTTTCAAACACTTAATGATTTTAATTTTTTATTTTTATTTTTATAAATATACTTCAATCAAAAAATATTCTCTTTGCTCATTCTCTTTCATTCATATTCTTATTTTTTTTATGTTTGTATTTTTATTTTTTTATTATAATCTTATTTTTATTTCGCGGCTTTTAGGGTCAGCGATTTGTATTAAATTACTTCACGGTGTGGAAACATTTCGTTGCATACTAAAATTTTACCTCGAGCGTGTCATTGTTATTATTATTATTATTAGATCAGATAAGTTGTTGTTGACTTTGCTGTTGAAATTAATCTCAACCAAATCTTTATTTAAAAAAATTCAAAAAGTTATTCGAAAAAATCGTCGACCTGATACATAAAAAAATAACTTTTATTTATGACCACCCGGTGGATATATATTTCAAAAGCATCACGCGCGCCTAAACTAACGACCCAACTTCAGCTTCAGACCATTTTCAGTTCTGAATTTGTCATCGCCCCAACTAATAGACTGCCTATTAAATAACACTTTTTGTTGAAGTTGCGGCAGCGGAAAAGGTGTGACTAGGAGTTGAAAGTTTAACTAGCCAATAAACGTGAAGGGACTCCCGGGATTGGCCCAATATTTCATAAGAGCTGAGGGGATCGGAGGTTTGCTTCGAAACGGTTATCTGTTTTATGAAGTACAACCGTTCGTACTTACCGGGGCCATCGAGCTTGGCCCGGGAATTTAAGAGAAGGGTTGTTCCAGGAATTTCTTGAAGGGTTGCAAGGGTGAATTTGAATTTCCATCACTTGTGATAAAAAAATTAAGAGATTATTTGCTTATCGTACGCTTGAATCAAAATTAAGGGTTAAAACGTTCTACGAACCTGAATTTTATGTATAAATGGAAATTTGATTTTATATATGAAGATGTTTAATTATTTTTGGGGATGAAGGTGAGCGTCGGTAGTTACCAATTTGTGGTGATCGATGAATGAGGAGAAAGTTGCCTTATGGTCTCCACCCGTTATGTAACGGGAATTCTCAAAAGTCGTGGAATGTTTGATTAATTTATTTACTGGTAAAACAATTACAAGTTATACAAAATTACGATAATAAAGACAACGATAAAGATTTCGATGGAACGGGGCCTCTGACTTATGCCGGGGGTAGTTGAGACACTGACATGCCCGTACAGGGCGTTGACTATTTTTATATGTTTTGAGAACAAAGAACTCTCTTGAAGTCTGAGTGTGTGTGTGTGCTGACGATGCTTTGGGCATCGATCTGTGTCGCTGCCTCGTGTACACTGCTGTGCCTCAGTTTTGTTTACGCAGCAAAATCGCCACGTTTGTGCGTATGTGACTTAGATTGGTGGTTATGTATTTAAATAATGAATAAGCACTTAAGTATATATAGGGCGGCCCATCGGGTACGCCGGATTTAATATTCCACCATGTTGAAAAATATTTAATTTGGTAACGGGTGATAATATAATAAGGTGATGTAAATATAAAAGTAAACAGAGCTGTTAACAAACATGTTGAAATCATGGTTTGACAACAACTTTTGTCTTTAAATGCAGAAAAACTGTATATATCCCGATTTCTATTGCAAAAAGGATTCACCTGATCATATTAATATAAAGATCCATTCTAATCAATATGATGACAGCAAAAATTGTAACAATGATAATTGTCTGTTTTTGTCTGGTACGAGCAGTATCAAGGACATGGATGTCATAATTGACAACAATATAAAATGGGAAGAGAAAATATATTCCAGTTACTAGGATGAGAAAACTCGTATACCTATTCATAAGGCTACGAAATATCTGAAGAAAAACATTTGAAGAAGGTGGTATACTTCGCGTTTGCCCAGTCCATTTTACAGTATGGTATAGTTGACTGGGGTGGGACCCTTAAGTCTAATTTACTACCAGTGAAAAGAGTTTAGAGAATAATTATCAAAGTGATTTTGAGGAAACCCTCAATATTCCCAACAAGGGAACATTTTAGCGTCCTAAATATTAATCAAGTTTATCAAAAAATTTGCGCTACTTTAAATTCACAAAATGTACTTCAATAATAAAACATTTGGATGTTTTAGTAAAAGACCGAGATCAACTGGAAATATTTTGTTACAAAATCATTTCACCTATCAAGGAGTTTAATGCTCTTCCCAATGAAACGAAGACAGAAAAAAAATAGAAAAATTTCAAAAACAAATTGAAAAATCTTCGCGCAGTCGGGTAAAAAGAACAACACGAGGCTTTGAGCAATATTGGTCTTAATATTAATAAAAAGAAAACAAAAATGTTCAGTTCAGAGAGCAAAATCATCAGAATAAATAGTAATAATATTGAAATATCGAACGAAAAAAGCACGCAAAATAAAAAAATAATCGCTTGTCAAACAACGATAAACTCCACAGTTTGGCATGGGGGTGTGGGGTGGAGCCAAGCGGGCGAGGCCAGTGTACATTTTTAATATTGCCACCCTCGAGCAATAATTCAAAAGGAGGCTCGGGGTTTTATTGAGACTAAAATGTAGTCGCGGATTAGCATAATCCCGCCACAAGTGACAGACGACGATATCCTCATGACCGCGGACGCCCCCAGAGGCCATAAAACATAAAAATGATAATAGTTCCTTAGGTCTTCGGAGCCAGCGGAGAGTTTCTCATTTTTATATCTTTGTATTATCTCGTTGCTTTATTTCTTATACAATGGGTTTAGAAAGTTTATCGGGTTGTAGAGTCCATAAATTAAATATGAGTACAAACACGCAGCGACTCGGTTCGCGCATATTATTTATTGTTTGCCATACAAGTTGTGATGTCCTTCCCATTTGTCGAGAAAGGATCTGTGTCGGGAATCTGGGATCCTTAGTGAAAGTCTAAATGTGCATCTGGGTTTTTATTCATTCAGTGCAAAATGGAAAAATTAGCGGTTTTAAATAGCTCTTCAAATGCTCGTTTCCTGATGGCTTTCGTAATCTTTACCTCCCATCCCTTTCATGCGCTCAGACAGACGTTCACCTAGGTAGATTATACAAGTGATTTTTCTTGTGAATGTACAGCATAATATATTTTTAACGTGTTTATTTAAAAATGCCGTGTCGTGAATTTGGAATCGATAAAACAATTGCGCCATGTATTCGAGTATGTGGGTCAAGCAGGATTTTGTTGGGGCAGTATTGCTGAGTCAGGTCAAGACATAGACAACGACGAGTAAAGTGCTACCAGACATGAGTGGAACTGTCTAGCGACTCTAAATTATTGTGAGCTACAGAGAAATGAATATTGAAGTGTTTAACTTAGACTACATTGCAGCGCACCCATGATAATATAATACACTCAGATGTTAATTATAATATGTAGTTTTAGTACAATATAGTATAATAAGTAGTCAAGTATAGCGATAGTAGTTTTTACACTTGAATTAGTAGTTTTGACACCTAAAGTAGAAGCCGCATGTAGAGTACTCAGAGTATCGTAGACTACGATACTCTGAGTACAAACTATATTATAAATTTTATTGTAACTTCCGTTATACTAATTTTTATACCCGGAATGCGCCAAAAGAAGTATAACTTCTAAAATATATTAAAACATTGCGTTCATAAATAACTTTTTGAAATCTGTAGTTTTCGTGAGTCGAGTCTTTGGTCTGCGCTAACTGGTAAACTGATACAAAATAAGCGGTTAGTATCTTATTAGCGATAAACCCATCATCTATGACGGACCTTTTATTTTTAAATTTAAACTTAACATTAAGTAATTATTAATTATTAGTTATACATCTATTAATGAGTCAAAACAAAAATGTGTATTGGGAAATCAATCTAAAATGTAAACTTTTATGTGTACTATTTAAAATCATACTAATATTGAAAACGGAATAATGTTTTCATTTTATTTAATAATGCAAAGTGAATAAGATCAGCTATTGGATTCTAGTTACGGTTACGGATGGATATTCTAAATTGGTATAATTGGGGATAAGGAAGCGATATTCTGTCCGATGATTTTAATGCTGTCATTAAATACATCCACATGATCGCTCAGTTTGTTTCAAAGTTGAACACTATGAGTTATAATGTGCTTATTTACATCAGTTCTTCATTTTGATACATCAAATAATGCATGACCTAGATTAGGCAATATGTGTTATCTAAATAAATATAATAATTTTGTTGTCTGTCCGTAACATCTGTAAATTGTTTGAATTACGCTGAAATTACAACTTTAGACAATTAGAGTGTGACATGCAATCATCGCACGGTTCAGGTAGCACGTACATTTTTATATTAGTAAATTTTATGAATATTTTATTTTAGGTGTAAGCGAATAAAGGTAATTTTAAAAAACAAATGGTTGTCTATTCATGAATTTTCCGCTCCAAAACACTGTAATCATTTTGTCCCGTGATTTTTCACGGGTAGTTAATTTTAACTGCGTTGTTATAATTAAATAATAATAAATAAATCGCGTAAAAATAATAAAAAAATAAGTAAATAATAATAAAATAAATCGCGTCCACAAAACCAATTTCGGTGACCGTGTTTTCGCGGTGGCTGGACCAAATTTGTGGAATAAACTGAGATAAACAGACAGCTTACCACAGTTCAAAAAACAACCAAAAACGCATTTGTTTAGACAATCGTATAAAAACCTATAGAATCAGACAGTTACATCACTACGTAATGTTTCCCACTCTTGGTACGCACTCCGCGAAAAAACCTTATTTTTTCTAGCACTTCCAACTATTATAGTTTTAAATGTTAATTCTATTTTTTGCATGCCATCTAGTGAATAAGTATGTAATAGTAAAAAAGTGTTTTTAGTCAGTAAGTTGTTTTGTGTGAAGCGCCCTTGAGGTGAGTATACAAATGATCCAACTATTGTTATTATTATTATAAGTAAAAGCAGTAATTTTGGAACAAAAGGGAAGATAGAATTATTCCGACGGTAGAAAATTCTGTTTTATTCGACAGCAGAATTATTGCTTCTCTGAAGTATTCTAGATCGTTCTATTATTCGTGTGAGAAAGTCGAGAACTGTGAACGTGTGTGAGAGCCGTGTTTCTGTACAACCCTCACGAATTGATACCGTGCGGTAGATCACAGCTTTTAAAATGTCTAAGTCGGATAAAATACAGCTCTGTACATATTTTTTCCTTTGAACAATTTGCCGAAAATTTTTTCCGGCTGCTGGCTCTCTGTGAATTTTATTTCTTTTTCGAGCAAGCATACGATTCTTTGCTATCCGCAGTATTCTGTATGTTATGTAATGTTTTAAAAATTTTGAAAAATGTTATAAATATTCAAAAAATTTCCTTTGTGGTCAGACATTTTAACATGTTAATTATGTTTTAATTATGTTATAGTATATAACCAGAGTGTTGTCCTGACCAAGAGACGGGTACGTCTCAAAACCGGTAGACTAAAAATCTCCGTAAGTGGTTACCTATGTACTAAACATAACTAGCATTTTGTTTGAAAAATACTTATTTTTATTCAGAATATTTTGAGTTTTGTTCAAATCTTTCAGAACAGTGCTGGATTTTTATCACAGGAACAAAAATTCCGTAATCAATTGTAGAGGTCTCATTTAGCGACATTAGAATAATTAGAAACGTCTGTGGCCATTTAGGGGTAATGAAAAAGCTTTGGTGCAGACCGCTTGGAGGATGCTTACAACACACATGTAAATCTTGGTACGTAATTTAAATATATATTCAACTTTCAAAAATTAGTAGACATGGCGAACGTTAAATTGTGTAAAGTGATCACTTAAGCCAGCCATACGATAGGTCGTAAGCCCTATGTACACCCAAAAGACTTCTATACCTACTTTCCCATAAATACACAGTTTCGTCTCTGTGAGAGATCTGTAATATACATTAATTACATATTTTTACTTTAAATATACACAGAAACTTACTTTAAGGTTTTGTATGCGCATATATTGAAATGTGATATGAAATGTGAAATGAATATATACAAAAGAAAGACTTAAAATCAATTTAACTTTTCTTTAACATAAAGTCACTGGAAACAAACTTGAACAGTATTCCTCACTTCGTATTAATCGTTACTCACAATATTCCATTTGTCTTGTACACTTTATTCACACAGTTTTTATAGCACAGATTCGCTACTAGAATACTTTTCATTCGCTGGCCGAATGTGTGCGTTCAGATTGCCCGTTCGCTTGTCTGTGGTTTTCACGCACGTGGTTATAGTTGTCTCGGAGACAATTATACCAATCCCACCCACTTCAATTCTTTTGAATGTTCCTGATCCTAGAATTCATCCTAAACCCCAGCCATGTTTATCACATGACAAATTTTCTTCGAAGAGATATTTTATTGGTCGATTAGACTTCATCGACATTGGAATCCATGCAATTTATAATGTTGGGTGAAACTTATTTCAATTAATATAAATTTACTTTGTTTTTACCAATTATATATTGAAAATATCAACGTTACGTTACATTTCGGGCCAATGGTCCCTTCGTCAGGATACATTGCCACGTAGCGGGTCACTAATAACAGCGAAGTGAATGATTGCTTAACTACTAATTATTTTGATTGCCTACTTGCATATTTTTGTACTATATATATTATATATATTAATATTAGTTTATAACACATATATATATATGGTATCTCTTATATATCTATATATATATATTTATATACCCTATAAATCATATATATCTTATATCTATAGCTATAATCTAGATTATCTATAGATATATCTATGTATATTATATATAGATATATCTATATATATGAAGGAACCCGTGTATCCCTACCCGCCAAGTTATCTCCACAACCACCCACCGGTGGTTAAAGTGGTGGATAGCCCTTAGTGTCACATCGAAAATATGCGAGTTTGGTGGGGGTGGCTGTGCGTGGGTGGAAGTAGGTGACAAAAATGTGCTTTCTAGCACATTGTTTTGTTATTGAAAAGCCGCAAATGCTTCAGATAGTTTCAAAATAGGCGCGCCGACTATGTCGGTGAGTTTAGAAGGTTCCGGAAAACCTGCTCTAGAAAGTTCTGGAAGGAGAAGGTTCTAGAAAATTCCCAAAAATTCTATAAGGTTCTAAACTGAGTGGCGGAATGTGTCGGTGTGTCTAGAAGGTTCC
The DNA here is from genome assembly GCA_016648135.1 of Agrypnia vestita. NCBI lineage: Eukaryota > Metazoa > Arthropoda > Insecta > Trichoptera > Phryganeidae > Agrypnia > Agrypnia vestita. The sequence continues at coordinate 58,419 of JADDOH010005289.1, read as the reverse complement.
TGTACATTCGTAAATTCCTTGAAAGTTCTGGAAGAAGAATGTTCTAGAAGGTTCGCGAAAGTTCTATGACGATCCAAACGGTGTACTAAAAATCTACGCGTGCGAAGTCGCGCGGGCACAGCTAGCATTTAAATATTGTGCTTGCTATACACCATTAAAAAAAAAAAGTTTCACAAAATCAAAAATATATATATACATATGAAATTTAGCCTCCCTAATCTAAACCTAAACCTTAAGCATAAAAAAATAAAAAAAAATAAAAAAACCTGCTTTAAGTTTGCCAGCGTACTGGTTTCATTTTATATGGACCTCAATAAATTATTTTTTTATTTTGTCTATTTTTAACATTATTTAAGTTAACAATTTATTGAACTAATTCCGTTCTAGATTTTGTGATTCTTTATCGCGCCAGATAAAGAGAAAATCCTGACCAACTTTTTTGAAGTGTTTTGCGCGAAAGTAAAAAACTCTGAAGTTGGGGACAAGTTATTTTTAGTACTGTTTGTCAGATATAAATGGCACCCACTGGAGTTTACGCTGGATTGCATTGTGTTTGGAATTGTATACCTTTTCTTCAGGGTTTATTTCTTCCCCAGCCTTAAACCAGTAAAAAAGCAGTGTAAAAGAAAATCAGTAAGCATTTGAAACTTTATTTTTTTTGACAAAAATTTTATTAAACTACATTTAATTCGTGACGTTTTTATACATTCTCACTTTTGACAGGTACCCTAAGCGGTCCTGGGTTAGGCGCCTTCTAAGTTTTTTGAAGTTAAATATCACTTATAAAACAATACCTCTTAAGTCACTTAATAAAGATTTTACAGGGGAGGCGAAAAACTGCATAATACCTATATTCTTTGCACTAAATAGAATCGTTTTGATGGAATAAGAGACAAAAATATTTATTTTAAAGATAAAAGATTTTTCCAGATTACATATCCACACATTTTAAAGACAAATACACATAAAAACTTGGTTTGGACAAAAGTGTGGTATGCGAGGTATTGCTTTATCAAGAGCGATATAATTATTTTCGCGCTCAAGGCTATACCTATAAATACCTATAAAACCCAATGTCTGTATGTTTCTTCTCTATATAAATCTACACCGTTTGACCGACCTGAACCAAATTTTGCGTACCTATGCTTTAGGACCCGGCGCATACATAATATTTTCTTGCTCCCCCTTCATCCCAACTGATCCTCCTGAACTATTTTCTTTACAAATTTTTACCGTTTGTCATATCGTACCTAAATTTTGCATACTTGTTCTTTGTAAGTATGCAAAATTTGGGTCTGATACTAAATAAACAAATAAATGTATCTAATTGTGCCATTTTAACATTATGTCCCTCGCTGATTTTCTTTCCATATGTTAATGTCTGTACTTATAATAGTCTATATTATATTATATTTTTCTGATCAAGGATGAGACCAATCTAAACAAATTGACGAATATACAGGGTTATTTGTAAAAGTTTAATAACATCGCAGGACTATACTCCTGCCTTGATTATGAGTCGAAAATGTTCAAGCTATCATGACCTAGTATCAATAGTTATGGAGATATGCGACGTCAAAGTTTGCATTTTTTTTTCAACATTTCTGACCTATTTTTTGTAAAACGTTAGACTATCATTACAGTAACTCATATCGATTACGAAAAATTCATTTGTCTCAATGCAAGTTAAATAAAATGATAAAAACCCTGAAAAAATTTCAATTGGAATTTGAAGGTTTTTATTTTTTTATTTGACTTGCATTTAAGGTAAATAATTATATTCGATATAAATTACTGTAATGATAGTCCAACGTTTCACAAAAAATAAATCAGAAATATTGAAAAAAAAATGCAAACTTTGATGTCGTATATCTTCATAACTATTGATATTAGGTCATAATAGCTTGAATATTTTCGACTCATAATCAAAGCAGGAGTATAGCCCTATGAGGTTATTAATGTTTTACGAATAACCCTGTAGAGTAAATAAATGGTTTTAAACATAGCATTTAATTGAATTTTTAATTTTAATTGGATTTTCAGCCTTTTTTTCTATTGCCACATTCTTCAAACTTGCCCAGTATAAAAACAAGCAAATGTTTAAGCGACGAATCCAAATGTCGTCCCTATGCGTTTATGACGACATTTTAATACAATCCACGTTTACCATTGGTCGTGCCGTATCCAATTGGAATCCACGGAAAACCTGTTTTTTTCTCCGGGCATATTTAATATTCCATTCCGAACGTGACCGGGTTCCCGATAATAATTTTGAAAATATCGGTTTCTTCCAGAACGGCAGAGCCTTTTTTAACCTTCACAGGGGCTTCAAAAATACTAACGGTACCGTCCCTCGGGTCAAATTTGACCGAGTAGTATAATTATAGGGAAAAATGGATCAAAGCTTCTTAGTTTTGCCTATTTATTTTTAATCACGTCTATCTTATGTATTTATAACCATCGATATATAAAATATAATATCAAATTCGGCCTTCGGGTCAAACTTGACCCGAAGGCCGTTAGAGTAAAAAAGTTCATACGCACAATAACATAAGTTAAAAAAAAATAGATTAATTTGAAAATAAGCTTAAGACAGCGATTAAATAAAAGTCATAAAATATCAATATTAAAAAAAGGTTAATTTTCGAGAAAATTGCTCATTCATCCCAAAATGGGTCAAAATTAACCCGAAGACCTTACGAAGGTTAAGAGAGAAGACTGAAAATTATTAAATGCCGAGGCTGGAGGCTGGATGTGGCGACAGACGCCCAGCGCACGTGGGCTGTAAGATCTGAATATCTGTGCTACAGATCTTCGTACACCCGAAAATGCCAGATTAATAATTTATATTTTTCAAATAGTAAGTGAGTATACAGTATCGCGGTACTTTTATTTATTCAAGTAAAATTTTGAAAAAAAAACCAACCCATAAAAACCAAGTTTATATTTTACTCCCTTTCTTTGTAAATTAAGTTTACCATCATGTAAATCAATAATTGATTGACTGAAAATGAAACATGTCTAGACAAATATCTATGTCAAAAATCTCTAAAAATATCTCTTTATTATTTGATTTCTTCCCAAAAAACCGAAGTGCGCTGTCATCTGTGAACCAATTGTCATAAATTTTCGAAATTCGTAGTGAAGTACCTATTATACCTACCGACGGAGTAATTCAAATTTTAATATTCCGTTAAATTTTAATATCTATTGTAATGATTTCAATTTGATAAAACCATTAAAATATCAAAAAATTCAAAATTATACTATAATTATTAATATTTTTTAACGAAAATTTGATAGATCTTCTTAATTGTCGCCACGAGTCTGGTTGCAAAGTTTCATCTCGATTGGATCACGGGAAAAGGGTTAAAAATCGATCCAAAGTTTTTTCGACGGGAAGCCGGCAAGCAAGCAGATGCCACGAGTTAAAAGAAAGGAAGTAACAATACGTGTGCTTTCTTGTGAAGTCCGTGAAAGATTTATTATTGATTAAATCTGCCCCAAATTTGTAGTCTCGTAATGTTCTTCTTTGTTAAAAGCTGAAGATTTACTACAAATGTATATTTCGACTTTTTTTTTCGGAAATGTGGGTTTTATTATTAATTTATATCAAAACGTATTTATCAAACTGCAATTTTTTAAAACAATGACTAAGATAAATCCTTTTTTCTTATATGAAAGTAATAAACTGAATATTTTTCACAATGATTACGAATAAAATACGAATATAATATTACGCGTAAATAGACAGGCTTCGGCCGAAAAATTCGTTTTCAGTGTCCTACAAAAATCATTAGAATCCAAATATTTATTTAAAAAAGACACTCGAATAAGTATATGTCAGCTATGCGTACGTATTTATTATTTTTAAACAATTCTTCGCGTGTACTTGGGTATCGTTTGCGTATCCTTGGGTAAAACACAAGACTTGTTAACATCTCCTTTAGACTCCACGTCGTCTCAAACCCACCCCCCAAATTCTTTATCTCTTTTGGTAGGAAATTTAGTGCACGTTTAAATTAACACGTATCTAAGGAATATTTTGGGAAGGTGTTAGTGCGTGCTATGGCTGTGGTGTGTTGTGGTATTTATATGCTAGTATAGTGGTTATTCTGAAGAAGAGACGGGCACGTCTCGAAACCGGTAGAGAGTAAAAATCTCCTAAAAGTGTTATATACTAATATCGCTAACATTTTAAATTTAAAATATATTCTTTTTACCTCTACTAAAAGTTCGTTGTACGTATCTGTAATAATCTTATTTCGCGATGAGGTTGCTCCAAGTAAAGACTTTGTTCTCGTAAGTATTTATTCGGTAACAATAATGGTATAGACAATCGTTTATACAATAAGATGCGGTCTCGATAACAATGGTAGTAAAAGAGGCTCGACTCGACATTCACGCGCCTTTTTATACATTCTCTCTCTCTGTCACGCAGTCTCTTTCTGGCGTCGCGACATACGTTCCTCAGATCTATTACAGTATCCAAAAGCACTGACAGAAAAGCGCGTAATTATCAGTCCAGTATTTTGACTCTAAATCCCCCAATATAAGCCCCACGAAGTATGATACTTAATGATGTCAAGGACTCGAGGGGTGAATGTGGCATGTGTCATCCCCTCACAGGGTGACGATGACGTGAAAGGACCGAAAATACTGTAAGGAGGACGGCAATCATAAATTCTTTTATATTATTTTTGTAACGAACGAATAATGTTTGCCCAAAAACTCCAACTCGTTTGCGTTCACGCAAATGTGTCAAAAATGTGAAGATGAAATGGGTGCTACATAATTTTTATTTCTACAATAACTTACAACAGTTGGTTCGGGTCTCGGAGAAGGGTGTTGGAGTTCTTCAACGGACGGAGTGGACTCCACATTCGAATGATTATTTACTTTATCATACTTTACGAAGATAGAGTGCTACACACTATTTGTACCTATTAGGCAAAATAATACAATTTTTACACATCATACAAGGTCTGTTGTCCGACTTCAGGATTATCCATTATATATGCAAGTAATTTACAAGACCAACTATATTTTAATATGTAGGCATGTTCTAAGAACACAGTTAGTGTATTTTGTCCCCAGAGGGATGATAAATTAATTAAATACATTATAGAAGTCTCAGAGAGGTGAAGCTATAAATATCAGAAACGTGTGTGGAAGATTTTTATACGATGGCCCAGGGCTTACACTTAATATGAGCTGGCTTAAGTGATTACGCTACACAAAGCAACGTTCTCCAATTCCATCGTAAGAACATCCCGACATTATCAAATATTGAATGTTCAATATATGTCAAAATCCGAAAACCTTTCGTTTGTTTGAATGGACTATGCTAGGTTACAAGCCCTGGGCCAGTGTATAAAAATACTTCCATACATTTATTAGTTTCTCATATCCGTAGCTTTGTTTCTGTGAGACTTCTATAATTTATCTTAATTATGTTCCAAAGTCATTTGTGGGTTAAAAATATTTTTTTAAAAATATTTATACAATTGTAATCGGCTACTCCTTTGTAGTTAATTGCTTATTAAATTAAACAAAAATTCAGTTAGTCTAAATCATTAGATTTTATACGGGACCACTCTTATTTCTACAAGCTTAACATTACAAAATATGAACAGTGATATTTTTAATCAAGATATATTAGAAGACGAAGCTTTATTAATTTAGAGCATTAATTTAATTGTCAACTGAGAGATTTTTTCACTGGCGTAATGCAATTAATTAGCACAGAAAATAAAATGTTAATCAAGATGTATTATAGATGTCTCATAGAGACGAAAGTATGTATACGAGAAAGAAGGTATAGAAGTCTTTTTGTGTGTTTATAGGACTTACGACCTATCGTACAGCTGACTTAAGTGATCACTTTACACAATGCAGTGTTCACCAATTCCATTTAATTCAATTCTATTAAAAAAATAGATATCTATTTGATATCTATACTGGTTCACGGTGATAATAAATTACAACTGCAGATAAATAATAAAACAAAAAAAACTCGCATGCAACGAGTTATATTAAGGGGGGGGGTAAGGTTTTAAACTTTTTTTTTTTGCATTTTATTTTTAATTTTTTAAATGAATGTATAACATCGCAAGAATATTGTGTCAAAATTTCAAGTCAATCGGAGCAAAATTGACAAAATTATGAACATTTGAGCGATATCAGACTGATTTTCTATACCTGCTCGGGCAGCTAAGAGACGCGCTCACCTGAGGACTACCGGACGTGCTATTGTATTAGAAGAGTTTTGCTTAGACAAGGACAAAAAGATACTGATGATTAAAGCTCTATGCTGTGTGAACATGGCATCGACGATTATGTGTAAGTATAAAATAAGTGTTGAGTTTTATTTTGAATTTTACAGTGTGCAAAACTTTAAAGCGTTTTCCCCACATCTCACGTTTTCAAAGACGGTGTCCATCATAACTTCAAAACTACTGCACCGATCCTTTTGAAATTTTGAACACTATTTCTGTACATAATTTACGAGGTAACGCTGGAGACTTTTTTTTCAAATTTGTTATTAATTTTTATTTTTTAATAACAAATTAGTCGATATTTTTCGCAAAAAATCGCGTTTTTCCCTTCAAAGTGTTCCAAAAAAATGAAAAATTGAAATTTCAAAAAACTCTCCCAGTGTTACCTGGTAAAACCTATTATCTAACGAATGAACTTTGATTTTTTGATTTCAGATGATCTAGCATCAAGTTATGATGGACACCGCAATTCTACTTTTTTCCGAGACACGTCCGAATAATTGCTGCCATTGCCGTATTTTTTAATATTTCGTCTTGAAAATTTTACACAATATTCTTCAAGTGTCATACTTTAATGTAACATTGGTTTTAATAAAGAGATTTTAACTGTGTCGACACAAAAAATTCACAAAAACATGCCTTTTTTTGTACGAATTAACCTTACCCCCCCTTAAGGTAACATATATATTCCAAAAATTTGATAGATGCAGTAGTCAGTCTTGGATTAGAATATTAATGACACGATTTCCGGTTAATATCTATATTAAAAAAATACAGATTTATGTTAACAATAGACTTATCAATATTGACAAAAACAACTCGTCGCGAACAACTCGTCAAAAGAAGGCCATCTTTTTGAAATACTTGAAGAAACGGACGAATCGCACAAAGAAAATTAAAAAAGATTTTAATATTCAAAACAATGATTCAAATGCCTATCCGTCTCCTTCCAGTGAAATTAATGTTAAAATTATATTTCCAGGGTAAATATCGCTTAAAGGAAGAAAATAAAAGGAAAAGGAAGTTGTTGAATAAACAGAGTATGGAAAAATAAAAAGGTTTGAACCCGCTCGAGCACATTTAATTGGATTATTTTTGAATTTATAAAAAATATTTTTATAAATATTTTTACAATTAGTATATAACTCTTGAAGGTTTGGGTTGCGTTTTATCTGAAGGATGAGATAGTAATGGATAGGCTGGCTGGTTTACCATTCCGTGTTCGAAATAACGTGGTAAAAGTGAAATGGAATAGAAAGAATATGAACACTGAATATTCACTAGAGTGGGCCAAATTAGTTTTTCAACTTTTTCAAGGGACACAGCAATATGAAGGTGCTTATTGGTCTCAAAATAACATGTATGGAATATTATTACATTCTAATAAGTTCATCTGCCTTCGGATTGAAATCGATTATTTGATTGCTCTATCCGAGGTATGTTCCAATTACGGCTACAGCCAGTAATCATTATTTACTTCAAACATGGACAATTCTACTTGATTACGGATTTGAGATTATTGTAACGTTATTGTGTAAATAATTTAAGAAATATGGTCAAGAGCTTTCATCCCTACTGTCAAATATGTTGCTGAAAAATTTGGTGCTATTTGAAATATAAGTTATAACAATAATAAAAGAAATGTTATTTTTGTCAACCCTTTCTAATAATAAGTAAATGTTAGTAGTATAATTTTAATTTGTTTTATAGACACATATTTTCAAACTTTTTAAACCTTGCTGTATGTAACAGCTCATAACATATATTTTTTATAAAATATGTATTCTCTATAGTCGATCCAAGAAATCAAAACAGCGGAATTGCCAAGACGAATAGGAGTGAGCTGGGCTGCTTTTGGTAAACTCAATCATATCTTCGAGAACAAAGAGTTCCCAATTAGCCTAAAAAGAAAAGCTTTTGAATCGTGCATACTGCCAGTGATGACGTATAGAGTGGAGATAATAGTCCTTACAAAGAAAAATGTAGAAAAAGTCAAATCCATGGTGAAATCCATGGTTGGAATAAGCTTAAGAGATAGAATAAGAAATTATGAAATTAGGCGCAGAACTAGAGTAACGGATATCATGGATAAGTTAAAATTCCAATGGGCAGGGCATGTTGCAAGGAAGGATGCAGGACTTCCAGAGTTCTGAAGTGGAGACCTTGGGAAAATAAAAGAGGCGTCGGAAGACCTTAAAAGAGATGGGCTGATAACATAACCGCTGTGAGGGGAAAGAAATGGCTACAAGTAGCAAATAACAAGAAAGGATGGAAGGGTATGGAAGAGCTCTATATTAAAGTGGAGAGATAAAGGTTGAAGAAGAAGAAGATAGTCGATCCGGAGGCTGAAAAGATATCACTTTCTAGTCAAATATTATACGCAGGCTAAAAACATAATTTGGCACCTTTTTCTTACTAGATAGAAATTAGAAAAAAAAGCATGCAAACTACCCCGATGTACACAGTAAAACGGAAGAAATAAATAAGCTGCGGAGAGCCATGTCTGAAATATTGTTTTTGGCCAGAAATTTTGAAATCTTTGTCCACTGTTTTTGGTAATTAAAAATCAACGAGCACATTTTATAATGTACAAAATTTTCAAAATAATAATTTCGTTGACAAGATACGTCAGCGGCAATTGTACTAAAACATTTTTTTAGGATAATCAATTAAAAAAATTACGTCAATGAATCAATGCCTTCATTAAACTGAATCCCAATTATAATAATTTCGTTGACAAGATCCATCAGGGGCAATTGTACTAATACATTTTTTCGGTTAATCAATTAAAAAATTAACGTCGATAAACCAATGCCTTCATTTAACTGAATCTCAATTACAATTACACATTTTCTGACTTAGTTGATCTGGGAGCCTAGATGCCTATTATGTGCGGAGAATGTGAACTTCGTTCATCTTGTAATCACTTATTGTAGTATACTTATATTGTATAATGTATTAATGTTTTATTTGAAAGTATTATCGTAAATTGTAACTGTACTAATTACCTCGTCCTAAATGACTATCCATTAGGGTCATTCTGACCTGTCGATAGTCTTTAAATTAAAAAATAAAAAATAAAATAAAAAGTAAATAAAAAATAATAATTTCGTTGTCTGTCTGTCCGCCTATCCATCCGTCTGACTGTAACGTCCTTAATTTTGTTCGAATTCACGGTTAAAAAAATGAAATTAAATGGGGCTTGAACCCCGGGCGAGCGAACTCTACGGAGCGGAGCGGAGACCTACGGAAGTTGCCACTGGCGCATGTGCGGGACCCTTAAAAATTACACATATCTTAGGATAATTAATAATACACGGTTATTTGTAAAACATTAATAACCTCGCAGTACTATATAGTCCAGCGTTTTACAAAAAATAAGTCAGAAATATTGAAAAAAAATGCAAACTTTGATGTCGCATATCTCCTTAACTATTGATATTAGGTCATAATAGCTTCAACATTTTCGACTCATAATCAGGGCAGGAATATAGTCCTGCGAGGTTATTAATGTTTTACAAATAACCCTGAATATAATCAATATATGTAGAAGTTAGCAAAGACAAACCATTTGTATAAAAAAATATAAAGCGCACAACATATTATCAAAAAAATATTTTCTTTTGCTTCTAAACATTTTCTCCGCGATCGTTGGCATATTCTGCTTGGTGTAGGGGGAGGGTATCCGGCTCCCACCCGGGGGACTCGGGTTCGATCCCTCGTGCGGAATTTTTTTTTACATTTTATTTTGATATTAATTTTATTTATAATATTAATTAATTAATTAATTAATGTTTAAATCAGCAGGCGCCATTAACTGCCGGAGAAAAAGGTGTTCAAATATTTTGATAAAAGTAGTCATTATTACTTCACGGGTGTCGGCTATAAATTATTAAATATTCTTTAAGAACCAGCATGCAAAAGAGCCGTCATTTTTGACGGGTTACAGCTAGTAACGTAAATAATTGTCTTTACCTACCGTAGCAGGTTATAATTGCCCATAGTTATGGCAACGTACACACACACACACACACATAAACACACTCACACTACCAGCTGCGCTGTTACTGGCGTTTAAAAATGAGGCATGCAATATAATCCCAGCGCAAAAAATATTTTTTTCCATCAACAGTGTTTGGTGTTTGAACGAACTATTTTCGAAGGAATAATGGTCTATAGTAAAAAAACGTTCAGCACAAAATTGTAATTTTCAAACGCCATGGAGTGTAAAATTGAATTTTTCGTCTTATTAAACTCGCTCAAGTACTGCGGGGTCGGCCTAAAATGTAAAGTAATTTTGTATATCTGACAATTTTTCTTCTAAGCTGCTGTAATTTTGTATATTTAGTTGTTTAAAAGACTTCTTGTCCGACCTTAATAATAGTTGCGCGCGTTAGAAAAAAATATTTCTTCGGCGTACGCAATAAAAAGCGCTTCGTTGTATACTCTGCGATGGTAACTAGACAACAGCTATGTTCCAACTCGAGGTATACACCACAAACTAGAGTTGCCGCCAATGACAGTTCTCATCAACGCGAAAAATATACGTATGTCGTTAATTGAGTTGAAAACAGATTCACAGTAAACAACTTAATCTAGAAAATAAACGAAAACTGCCGGATTATATAAAGGTACCCTACCAGCGCACACTGTAATATATTCGCAATTTAGCGGAACTTTATCCAAAAATTAAAAAGCAAGCAAATAAAAATTAGTAAAATATACACAGTAGCTAATTACCTAGACTATATGTTTTGATAATTATTTGCTAAATAACAGCACCGGTTTTCATATGGCAACCTGGTAAAGTGACACTTGCATAGGCCGTCATTCTGACAGCAACTTTGTTCGTTAATTTGAGTCATTGTGATCTATCTGCTATAGATCTGCTATAGATACATATTCGCCCACTTTCATCAGACACTTTGCATTAATCAACACGGCTTTGTTCCAAAAAAATCCACAACTACCAACCTGCTTGAGTTTGTGAGTCAGATTTGCAAATCGTTTGATTCGAGATCTCAAGTGGATGTAATATATACAGATTTCAGCAAGGCGTTTGACAAGGTGAACCATCGTATACTTTTGAAAAAACTTCATGCTATAGGAATCCACGGCAACTTATTGAGATGGATAGAATCTTACATTTCTCATCGAACTCAAGTGGTGACTGTAAATGGATATGATTCATCTCCGGTTTCTATCACCTCAGGAGTTCCTCAAGGTTCTCACCTTGGTCCCTTGTTCTTTCTTATCTTCATAAATGACTTGCCAAATATATTAAGAAATAAGTGTCTATTATATGCCGATGATTTAAAAATTTATTCCACCATTCGTAGCCTGGAAGATAGTCATCTCCTACAAAGAGATCTGGACGAACTATCAAATTGGTGTAAAGCAAATAATATGTCACTTAATGCTAAGAAATGTTCATGTATTAGTTTCACTAAAAATATTAAAAAAATAGAATTTGTTTATAAACTGGGTGACGTTCCACTCGCTAAAGTCGATTCAATAAGGGATCTGGGCGTCATGCTAGATTCTAAACTCACTTTTAGAAACCACTTTGATAATATCACAAACAAGGCATATACTATGTTGGGATTTATCACCAGAATTACTCAAGACTTTAAAAATCCTCAAAGTCTAAAAATTCTCTATACATCACTAGTACGAAGTATATTGGAATATTCGTCAGTTATTTGGTCACCTTATTACACAACACATATTACGAGAATCGAGAGAGTGCAGAAAAAGTTTCTACGTATTTTGTCATACAAAGCTGGTCAACACAATAACCTTCACAGCTACGAAGATCGACTTGCCTTTTTCAAGATGCACAAACTTGATCCCGACGAAAAATATCCAATCTCATTGTGCTACACAAGATTCTCAGCGGAGCTATTGATTCTCTGTGTCTATCTGATATAAATTTGCATGTTAAACCCCGTATAAGGAACCCGGAGTTCTTCAGAATAAGTCAGCACACTAATAATGTCGGTTACTTTTCTCCCATTACAAGGTTGTGTCGCACATATAATTTGTATTGTCTTGACCCTAACATCGATGCTGATATTCTTGCAGACACGTTATCTTCGTTCAAAAACTCACTCATACACAACATCCATTTTCTAAACGACGACATGAACCTATAGATCCATTAAATACTAATCGCACTACACTCAAACACAAATATATAATATACATAAATGTACATGTGAAATATAATTAATTACAAAAATACATGTTACTAGAGCGTGCCGAAGACACTGGTAATTGGGATAATGGGCATAGTCTTCACTATAATGCTTATTATCTGAGTGTCATGTACCCATTATCCTGTTAGTGTCTCAAATAAAAAAATAAATAAATAAAAAAATAAATAAAAAAAAAGAATATAGTGAATTTATTTCGAAGTACAGTTAGTAACATACATATATATTTTATCTTCACGTCTATGGCTTCTTTAAAATGTAAACTGTATTACAGAATATATATTTTATTGCCAGATACAAAGCCATTTACTTGTACGTGTCGAAATTGTAATATTTTTGAAGAAGTGTGACTTTGCTTTGATTTTACAAAAAATATCCATGGGTACCCAACGAAAAAATAATTTTATTTACTGCTTTGGTTCATATTCTGTAAGATTTCATTAAATTTGGCGGCACGTGTTTTCGACACTCATACAATATTTTTTAATTTTCTTTAGGAGTACCTACAATTATGAAAAGATAAATATTTTAAGTATGGCTTTTAAATGGCAAAAAAGGATCAAAATAGGTGCATTTAGAATTTTATAACACAAAAACACAACCAGGTTGATTCGAAAAGCACGCCTTGAGAACTAAAAATGTACGTTAGCAGTCTTAGCGCAAAAATAGATGCGAAGTTCGAGAAAAACTGTAGAAAATTATCGAAATTTTTGGCTGAACATGATGGGTGGTTTGAAGATATAGTATCATTGCCTTCTAAGTTTCTCGACTTTCTTCCATCCTCAAGTTCAGCAGGTTTACGAGATTGTACAAGATCATGTAGGCCTTGAAAGTCATTTGAAAATGTATTTCGAAAATCTAAAAGAGAAAAATCATAGATCTAGTTTCTACAAAAACTCAAGAAGAATTGAAGATACTGAAGTTAGTCTGAGATCATCCGGGAAAAGGGATGCAGCCAATCTAATGAAAGAGGCAGTTGCTGAGTCTCCTTACTACTACTCTGCGAGCTACTCGAATAAAAAAATCGAGACGAATTTTTGGAATACCAGAGCCAAACTCGCTCTAGAAACCGCCTTGACACTAATGGTCAATGCCAAATTGAGTACCCACCAGTATAACACACTAAGGCAGCAGTCGGAGGGTAATAATTTAAATATTTATCCAGCTTACCATCTTGTCAAGAAAGCAAAAACAGAGTTCCACCATTCGCAAGATTCGATTAATCACAAAAATTGAAAAAAGTTATTTTTTAGAAGGATTTTATAATTTTATTGAAGTTGTATTGAAGCAAATGAGTTTTTCATAATCGATATAAGTTACTCTAATGCTAGTTCAACTTTTTACAAAAAATAAATCAGAAATATTGAAAAAAAATGCAAACTTTGATATTGCATATCTCCATAACTATTAGTATTAGGTCATGGTTGCTTGAACATTTTAGACCAGTAGCCGATTATTAACAAAGTACTTTCAGGGTTTGCGTTAATTACGTGACATGTTGTATATAAAACAAGCTCAATTTGTGCAAATATAAGTCGAATGAACCGACTTTTGTTTTTTTCTCGCATGAAACTCTATGAATTTGAATAGATTTTAATTATGTATACATATAAAGAATATATTTATAAACATTCAGGAAAAGTTTCATAAAAATCTATCCAGTATATCCGGAGATAAAAATTAAATTAGTATACATTGCATTAAGTTCCGCTAGATTTGGAATATATCACAGTGTGCGGCGTATAGAGCGAAGGAATGAAGAACTTCTTGATAATAATAAATATTTGGAATAGAGGGATAGATAAGTATTCATACCTATTATTTAAAATGTTGTTGAATTAAGTAGGTATTTGCAAGGTTTGTTTGATATGATAATTATGAAAATATATTCATCATTTCGGATTGCACGATTTAGACCCGTGCCGTGCAAACGGGTTTCCTGCGAAACCAGACAGTTTCCTGCAGACCTCCCCTTTATTATGAAGATGTTTATTAAGATGTATTATATGTGGGGTGTGAAATCAAAGGCAGCAATATCGAAAAAGTGTTTTTAATCCAGTAGGGGAATTACACCTTACACACTACAACCACCAATCCTAGGATTCATGACACACACGCCGAGGAGGAAGATAAGGCGCTGACCTCGGACATTGTACTACAACCCATGACTGACAGGTCACGGGTTGTAAAAAGCAACATGCACCAAGGACACACATACACGAAACTTAGAGTATTACATAGAGCCAAAAACGCACAGCCAGCAGACACCCACACAAGCAAGGCGTTGTCGGGCCTACATTAGTACAAACAACTCCATTAATGCTGACCAAGAGAAGTACAGTCATGCACTAGCGGCATACGACTAGGCCAGACAAATGGAAGATCGGGTATATAAACTGTGCCCTCGCGATTACCTCATCCTCAGCGGTACACAGGTCCTTACACAACGACGGCATGCTATTGGTCTCGGCGCCGGGTGGGAAGTCAGTAACTACGTCGCCGTACTGACCTCCGACAACATTACGCTGCACATCAGAAGCTACGCCATGACGTCACCATGATCATGGAGAACATTACGATAAAGCAGAGCTACGCAGCTGCCACAGGAAAATCTACACCACGCAAGACTACGCAGTTACAGCGTCTGGATCTCCAAGGAAGCTTCTATCATAAATATCATCGTCATCATTGACACGGTGACAATAATTATTCACATTATATATTAGGAAGCTTATGAATAATAAATAAAGCATTGAGATCACTCTCTCATTTACAACCACCACCAAATCATTCCTAAAATGGTGACACCCGACGTGGGAAGAACACAGCACCCTTCCGATCATCCTCCAAACAGTCACTTAGTATTACACATTTAAAATGTACTGAATTCTAAATGAAGTGTATCTATCCCTTTCAACATCATATTTCCTTTAAATTTATGGGCTAGTTTTCCTATAAAATCTCAAATTCAGTAAATTAGTAAGCCTCGATAACTGCATTACATTTTTTTTGAGACTGCTTTTATACCCCACATATGTAATAAATATATCGAGAAATGTGCCGATAAGTCAAATTGGCTTAGCACGATTAAGAAAAATCTTCTTCGTCTTCTCGTGCCCTATACGTTCAGAGGACGTTGGTTTAAATAAATTAAGAAAAATCTTATAAAAAAAAAACATTCAACGAACCTCGAAAGTCAATTTAAAGCTCAAATTTCTACATTATTGCAAAATTTAATTTTCGGTAATTGCGTGCAGTTGCCGAATTCATCAAATTGTGCAATTACGTAATTTCTGTTCAAAATGTAATCTAGCTTTATCTCGATGTGAAATGCAATTTACGTCAGTAATTAAATATTATCCAATTACAGGGCGAGTATAAATCGTTTCTAAGCGCATATAAATTTTGCGGAAATCCAAACTGTAATATTCGATGATCTGTGTTAAGCCAGAATACATTTACATGAAATTGTATTATTTTATTCAACAGGTCGCTAATGGGCCTGATAGATGATCCGAGTATAATGGTAAAGTGCAGTGAAAAATCATCTTATAGGGGCATAACTTTTTAATAAATATTTATTAGAGACACTAACAGAATTATGGGTACATGATACTCTTAATAATTAAACATTATAAATGAAGACTTTGTCCGTCATCCCAATAACAAGTGTCTTCGGCACGCTTTAGTAACAAGTATTGTTACATTTGTGTATAATATTTTACATGTACATTTATGTGTATTATATATTCAGTGTTTGAATCTAGTGTAATCGTATAAGAAAATGTAAATAAATAATTGATTTAATGGATCTATAGGTTCGGGGCATCGTTAAGAAAATGGTTGTTGTGTATGAGTGAATTTTTGAACGCTGATACGGTATATGCAAGAATATCAGCATCAATGTTAGAGTCAGCACAATACATATTATATGTGCGACACAACCTTAGAAAAGTAAGCAACATTATTAGCGTGCTGGCTTATTCTAAAGAATTCCGGGTTTCTTATACGCGGTTTAACATGCAAATTTATGTCAGATAGAGAAAAAGAATCAATAGTTCCACTGAAAATCTTGTGTAGCACGTCGAGATCGGATATTTTCTGCCGGGGCGCAAGTCTGTGCATCTTGAAAAGAACAAGTCGATCTTCGTAGCTGTAACTTATCACATAATTCACTTTTTTATGATTGATATACTATATGTGGGGTATAAAAGCAAAGGTAGCAATATCCAAACAAGTTTGAATGCATTCATCGAGGATTACTAATTTATAATGTACTGAATTCGAGATTTTATTGGAAAAATATCCTATATATTTATAGGAAACATGATTTTGGAAGAGATAGATATACACAATCTAGAATTCAGTACGCGTTAATACACACATTTCGTTAGAATATTATACTAATACTAGCTGTGCCCGCGCGGCTTCGTACGCGTAGATTTTTAGTACACTGTTTGGATCGTCATAGCACTTTCGCGAACCTTCTAGAACATCCTCCTTAAAATTTGTCGAATGTACAGGAACCTTCTAGACACACCGAAACATTCCGCCACTCAGTTTAGAACCTTGTAGAACTTTCGGGAATTTTCTAGAACCTTCTCCTTCCAGAACTTTCTAGAGCAGGTTTTTCACCGACACAGTCGGCGCGCCTATTTTGAAAAAAATCTGAAGCATTTGCGGCCTTCCCATAACAAAACATTGTGCTATAAAGCACATTTTCGTCACCCACTCCCACCCACGCACAGCCACCCTCACCAAACTCGCATATTTTCGATGTGACACCAAGGGCTATCCACCACCATAACCACCAGTGGATGATTGTGGCTGGTTGTGGAGAAAACTTGGCGGATAGGGAAACACGGGTTTCTTTTTATATATATATATATATTGATTTACAAAGCTATTGTGCTTCCCATACTACTGTATGGAATGGAGGCTTGGGTACTCTACAGAAGACAGGTTAAGAGTCTGGAAATGTTCTACCAACGATTCCTTCACCGCAATCTACAGATCCACTGGAGCGACCATATATCTAACGTTACTGTTCTGCTCTGTGTCGCTCTGAATGTCGAACAATTGAGTTCATGATCGTGGAAGCGAAATTGAGATGAATGGGACATTGCATGGCATGGGCGATTTTCCGAAGCGGGTCTTATATGGGGAGGTAGCGGACTGTCTTCGAGAACCGCTGAGCCTATGTGGAGCACCCGAGAATTGGGAGCAGCTGGCACAAGATCGTGTGAACGGGAGGAGAGTTTGCTCTCGGTCTGATGGTGTTGCGGCGTCCAGACGAATAAAAAATGAGCAGCGAGCCGCAACCATGCGTCAACGGGACTGACCAACGCAACCTGACCGGTTCCTTTGTGAAGTATGCGGGAGAGAGTGCGCCTCTTGAATAGGGCTATTTTCCCATCGCAAAGCTCGTGAGAGGCGCAGCAACAACTAAGTCAGAATGGCGAGGGGATCCTCGATCACGAGGCCCGGCTACAACAACAACAAAACCTCATATAAACACACCTATTAAAAACATAACACCAGAATATTTCTCCAAACAAAGGCAGAATTACGAGAAGTCACACACATTAGGGCATAAATTGTGACTTATCACACAAATTGAAATTTACTTAGCCCGTAGTAATTCGAACTGTTATTTTCACGAATAACATAAGTTACTAATGTAAAATATTCATATTTATTCGGCCTTAAAATCGTTAAAATCTACATGTACAATGTACACTGAAGGTACAGCACCGAAAGCTCCTTTTTATTTTAACACTGTAAAGAGTATGTCGCGTCAAAGCCTACGACTTTTTAAAACGATGATTCAAAAACCGCTAGAATGACAGAAGAAGGTCGCACCTGTCGACGGAAAAAATATTTTAATGTAAAGTTAAAATTAAATTGCTTTTGGAAAATTCGTCAGTTCCAAAATCGTCCTGTTTTATAGGCTACACCTAATATATACTGATTATACGTAGGTACTGGAAAAAACAAGTTGTACAATACATAAAAGTGGATTGTGGTCCGTTAATTTGTAAATATGTAAGAAGTTAAAAATTAAATTTTTTATTAACTAATGTAAATTTTATTATATTATTTATATACTAACAAAGAATAAAATTATGAAAATGGAAAAATATTATCACGCTCCTGACTACGGGGGCAAATGAAAACCCCGGAAATCAATTATCTATTTATTAATTAATAATTAATTAATTATTGAATGTACAAAGTCACTTAAAACGAATTAAACTTAACGATTTTCTTAAATCTACTCTATTTTGTAATATATCATTTCATCTATGATTGCTGGGAAACACATCTTTATTGCTCGTTAAACATTAAATTCTCGCACAAGTCGCACTGGTTTATTTCGCCACTAAGGTACTCCGCTGGATTATTTTGATTTATTTATCGCTTTGATTATCTCACGACTGGCCACCCTGGCTGTATTTATTTTCTGGCCGAATTCGCGCCGAACGAACTTTCAAAATGGGACTCAATCGCGCCGCGGCGTAGTCCCGGTATTCATTCCCAAATTCTGGTATTTTCGAACTTTCTAGAGATTTTAGTGTTAAGGAGAAAGTTCTCGTCGCTTCTAGGCTGTTCTAGTCGTTTGTAGGCGTTTTTCGAAGGTTGTTGATAATTCTTGACCGTTTTAGATCCTACGAAAGTGCGCTATTCCTTCTGCTTGCCATTTCGTGACAAATAAATAAGTAATAAGCTGGTAGGTATGTAAGAAATAATAAGTAATGGGTAAGATATATATATAAGAAAAAAATAATACAAAAATGAATAAATATCAAAAGCTAAATACAACGAATTTCGATCCGCTGGAGATAGGGAGATCTACTCTCAATAAGTGTTGGTCTTGTGATTAGGACACGCCTCGTGATCCAAAGGTCGTGGGTTCAAACCTCACTCCAGACTAGCAAGTTAGTCCTATTTTCATAGCACAAGCGTTTAGCTTAGTTTGAAAGTAGTAAAAATATTGATGTGACACGTGTTCCGTGTTCGCATCTATATTTAAAAAAAAAAAAAGTATAAAAGTAATAAATTATTTTTGGTGTGGAATGTTTGCTTCAGTCAAGCTCAGTAAAGTGAACGTGTAAAGACGTGTTTTATATGCAATATTATAATCCGTGGTCTTGTGACAATTAAATTTAAATTGTTTTATTACTCTGTTGTAAAATGGCGGACAATCAACTAACTGAAGAACATTTACGTCATTGCATGCCGTTTCATTTTCTATCGGGTGTTAATGCAACGGTTGCAACAAAGAAAATTTGTGATATGTATGGAGGCGTATTGAAAGTAAATAAGTGCCAACGTTGGTTTAGAAAATTTTCCGATGGTGATTTTGACTTGTCTGATAGCGATCGAAGTGGGCGCCCGGTAGGGCTTGATAATGACGCTTTAAAAACACCTAGAAGCATATTTTCTTAAAAGTCTACCAACAACCCCTAAGTTCTCGCAAATTATGGGCACTATTAGTCAAATGGGAGTAAAAATGGGAAGCCTGGAGGGGGAGGTTAATGCATATAAAGAAATGTTAAAAAATCAACCCCTTCAGACTCAAGTGGCTACAAATCCGATGGATAAACACGAAATCATCTCAGAGCTGGAAGATAGGAAAGAGAGATCAAAAAATATTATCCTATATATTATCCCTGAGAGCGCATCCACTCAGCAATCTCAAAAAATTCAAGATGATACAACTTCCACCTTGAACGTAATAAATCAGGTTGAACCAATTTCCAACACAGATATGGTGAAAACATATCGATTAGGATCAATACAAGAAGGTTCCAGTCGCCCAATTAAAGTTGTATTCAACGATTCTTCCTTGGCTTTACGGTTACTACGCAACAAAAATAAATTACCCGTAGGATTGAGTATGAAACCTGACCATACAGTTAAGCAACGGCAACAACTACACGACCTCAGAAATGAACTAGATTTGAGAATCAAAAACGGAGAAGCCAATCTTACTATAAAATATGTTAACTCCACACCGAAAATCATCAATCACACCCCAAAAAACTCCAGAGTAAACTAAAAAACTTGAAAATATATTATCAAAATATTCGAGGGTTACGAACCAAGTTACACGACTTTAGAAATTTTTTACCATCTTACGACTACGATATATACATATTTACAGAAACTTGGTTGGATCCATCCATAAAATCCTCTGAACTCGGATTTCAAAACCACAAAGTATATCGCCTCGATAGAAGTCTAAGTACTAGTTCTAAATCAAGAGGGGGGGGGTGTTCTTATTGCCATAAATAAAATCCTAAAAACAAGAAACATCATCATTAAAAATACCAACCTCGAACAACTATTTATTATGATCAATACTTACCCTAAAAAATATATTATTGGAGCAGTTTACTTACCACCGCTCTCCGATGTTCTGCTCTACAAACAACATTGTGAAGATGTCGAACTGTTAATATCGAAATACACCAGCTACGAAACCATCATGCTAGGTGACTATAATCTTCCAAACTTAAAGTGGTTATTTAACGAAGACGGCTTCATTACAAATGAATGTGAAAATGATCGTGCGCGTGTGATTCTAGATATGGTGAACTATCTAAACTTATATCAGCATAATTTTGTCTACAACATCAATAACCGCCTTCTCGACTTTGTATTCTCAAATCAAGCAAACATTTCAATCGTAAAATCCATCGATCAATTGCTACCAGTTGATGATCATCACCCTCCATTACATATCAAATTAAGTACTCTATGTCCCAAACCTATACAGCAAGAATCCTCTCTTAACTTCCAAAAGGGAGATTTTGAATCCATAAATCAGCACTTATCCATCATAGATTGGTCATTCCTATGAGATATCAATATCGATCAATCTCTCGAAAAACTTTATTCAATTTTCCAAGATACAATAAACTCTCATGTTCCACATTTTACGCCCAAACCTAATGTATATCAAAATGGTTTACGAGTGATTTGATAGAACTAATTAAACTAAAAAAATCCCTACATAAAAAATTCAAAGACAGTCGTTCAGTCGAAGACTACATTCAATTTAGCAAAACTCGGGCAGAGTGTAAAAATATTTTAAAAATATGTTACAGATTACACATTAACTATATTGAAAACAGTGCCTTAAAATTCAAAAATCTTTGGAAGTATATAAAAAAACTTAACCAAAAGAGTAACGAATTTCCATCTGAAATGTACCTGGACAATCAAGTAGCCACCAATACAGAAAATACTGTTAACCTTTTCGCAGACTTTTTCCAAAATGTTTACGACCTAGACACACCTGTTAATAACATACCTTATCACAATTTCAATAACAACATGTATCTATATAATTGTCTCATTACATTTGAATCCTGTAAAAAAAAGTTAGTATCATTGGATACTAATAAATCTGCAGGACCGGATAACATTCCACCGATATATCTAAAACAATGTGCCCCTGTGCTTGCTCGACCCCTTGCTCAATTTTTCAACTATCTGCTTTCTTCTGAACAGTTTCTCTACATTGGAAAACAAGTTTTATCACTCCTATCTACAAGAAGGGAAGCGAATCTGATGTCAAAAACTATCGCCCAATTTCTATACAATCAGTACTCCCTAAAATCTTCGAATCCTTGGTACTGGACCAAATATATCCAGAACTTCTCAAAGTGATAGACAAAAGGCAACATGGTTTCGTTAAAGGTAGAACAACTTCCACAAACTTACTTATCTATCAGGAGTACATATTTGAAAGTTTCACAAACAAACGTCAAGTTGACAGCATTTACACGGATTTTTCAAAAGCTTTTGACAAGGTTTCTCATACAATCCTTCTTAAGAAACTTCACTCCTTAGGCGTAACTGACCCACTACACAAATGGTTTGCAAGCTATTTGACTAACAGGAAACTACACGTAAAAATAAAATCCTGTACATCCCGAGCTATCCTAGCCACTAGTGGTCTACCACAAGGTAGCCATCTTGGACCCGCATTATTTCTTGTATTTATCAACGATATTGTCGAATGTTTCGATAATGTTGAAATTTTACTTTTTGCAGATGATATTAAAATTTTCAAGGAAACATCAGATGTGAGTGACTGCCTTACACTCCAATCTAACTTATACAAATTAAACGATTGGTGCATCTCTAACAACCTATTCTTAAATGTTGATAAGTGTAAATCACTATCCTTCTGCAGAAATAAATCTCCCATTTCCTTTGCGTATTCAATAAATAATACAAACCTAGAAAAAATAACAGAAATCCGTGATCTTGGTGTCATTTTTGATCATAAACTAGAATTCAAAAGTCACATCAACATTATTACGAATAAAAGTATGAAAACCTTAGGTTTCATACTTAGATCAATACAGGACTTTGAATCAATTAATGTAATAAATCTCTTATATGTATCCTTGGTCCGTAGTCAGTTGGAATACAATTCCATCATTTGGTCTCCTTTTTACAGGGTTCATATAAAAAATATAGAAAGGGTACAACGTAAATTCCTAAAATTTATAAATTTTAAGCTTCATATTCCGATCGACCAAATAAACTACAAATATTTGCAAACTAATCTTAATCTCCTAACCTTGGAAGATCGAAGAAAATTAACAGATTTAATATTCCTTTTTAAAATATTACACTCAAATTTCGACTGTTGCAAACTCCTGAATAGTATTAATTTTAAAGTACCTAACCGTAGGACCCGCCAAAACATGCTGTTTTATTGTGACAATTTGGACACAAACTATCGTTCAAATTCTAGCATACCTCGGATGCACAAACTGGGCAATGAACTACCTACATATGTCGACATTTTAAATCTATCTCTCTCAAAATTTAAAAAATCATTATATGATCATTTCTTTTCAAAATATTAAATTTTTATATAATGTCTTAAATTTTTTATATATACCTGGCTATTCAAATTTAATATTGCTATATTATCGGTGAGTAAAAATTTCTGAGATCACTACTTTACACTTTTTTGCATATATACTTTTTTTACATATATGTCTAACCTCATTATGTTTAAACTATGTATATATACTTTTTTACATTTATACCCTTTATTTTTCTTTTACATTTAATCGTTTGTTGTATTTTAATTATGTATAAACCTGTTGTAAAAGGCTATTAAGCCGTGTAATTAGTAAAATAAAAATAAAAAATAAAAAAAAATAAAAAAACAAGATGACAAAAGGCCCTAGATAACGAAGGATATTAAATCGATTAAAAATAAAATAAAATGTAGTTAAATTCTTTTTTTGTTGCCACTTCAATAATTGATTACTTATGGGTACACACCTAATAGATCACGTACATACATACATAGGCTAACTATAAAATATAAGATATGTAGGTTTTTCTTTGCTATTTGTGTATTGTACGTTCATTAAACACATCTACACAACTGTATTGATTATCTAGGCAGTGCAATATACGTATAGGCCAATTCACAAACCGCCATTCATGGTGTGAAAATGTTTTGTTGCTGTAGCATTTCATGAAGAGTAACTTCAAAAATGTAACTTTTTATGGGAAATAATCGTTGTCTCGCTAATTTTATATACATGACTAATATAAAAATTGAAGACGTGTGTAAGTTGGCCGTATTCTGAAAATAATAAGATTGTTCTTTTGGTCAATGTTATTCCAACACTAAAAAATAGACAAGATGTAAATTTAAAACAGTCCGTCTTAAAATAGACGGACGTATATTTTTATGCCCGTGTAATAATTTAATTAATTTACATTCGTGATTTTTGCAATTTTAGATTAGATCCTTGAAAAGGAGTCGTGAATCTGGATGGTCTGATTAGTGTGATATGTTGATTGAAGGGAACGTGTAGTATAAGGTGTTCACAAATAATTGTCATTTAAAACCCTAGACAGGAAGCAGATATTACATCCTTTTTTTATATTCGGTGGTGCAATATCACTTTTCAATACCCAAAAGTTATGCAGTAATGGCATATAAATCATCTTAAATTAAAAAAGGTACATCAATATTTTATTGTAAATTGTAATGTCGGACCTTAAAAAAGATCTGTTTATTTGATGTCAAAACGATATTTATATCATTGCAATCTGAAGTTTTGTCTAAAATTTTAGTATTTGATAAATATTATATAAAATAAGTACTTATATTATTGTGAAAATTTGTAGATATCAGATTCATACACAATCACCAAATAATAATTTTGTTATTTTCAGAATACGGCAGATGTAGTAGTGTAATTGATAATTCATTTTATTTTAATGTTAAGTTCAGGGTTCGGACCTTGTGTTAATTATTTTTTGATTAAGGTTAAATTGTAGAAGTCTCACTGAGATGAAGCTAAGTTGTATATGAGAACAGAGGATGGAAGTCTCTAATACGATGGCTCAGGGCTTTCAATCTGTATGAGCTGGCTTAAGTGATCACTCTACACAATGTAACGTTCACCAATTCCATCGTAAGAACATCTACACATTATCAAATTTTGAAACTTCTGTATTGTAGGGGAGAAGTGGCATGAAGGAGCCGGGTTTTGAAAGAGCCAGTTGCTAGATAACGAACTGGGCAGTACCAACTACGGATGTCTATTTTTTATTTTATAGCCACATTGTTTATAAATCATCTCCTGTTGTTTGACACATCGTAGACAAAAAATAAAATTCGTGTGACCGTTTCAATTTTTCGCAGCTAAAAAGTAAGTTTTTTACCGTAACTTTATTGATTTATAACAAAATCTGTAATGAGTTGAATCTATTGCTACATTTTTTAATATAATAAGAATACTGTTTTGTTTACAAATTCACCTAACATAATTTGCGAATACCTACGGAGCGTTCGATTTTAAAGTTATTTTAAATTATTGGCGCAAGTTATGAAAGAGCCACCAAAATCGGCCATGAAAGAGCCGGCTCTTTCATTGCCGATTCTAGTGGCTCTTTCATTGCTTAGTTAATTTTAACATGCACTTTCATTATCTAATCATAAATAATAATATATCCAGCACTCTCCATTCCAAATATAACCAGCGGTTTTCGCAAAACAGAAATATATCATTTGAATAGAAATATTTTTAAGCCTAAAGTTTTTTTATGTTCATAAAAAGTCTTCAGGCCAACCAGAAGTATTAAATTTGTAGTGTTTCCCAGAACACACTCCAAATACTTCTGATTCAGCAACAGCACCATTGCCTATACAAAGTGATAGACAAGTTTCACCACAGCCATCAACATCCATAGATTATTCTATTTCTCCGCAGTCTACGACATTGACACAGTGTTAAGTGACTCCAGAAAATATGCGACCATTTCCCAAAGCTGATGCTAGAAAAACAGAAACAGCTAGTAAACGTAAGGGGAAAACATCTATTATTACAGATTCTCTAGAAAAAGAAAACTATTAACAAAAACATGCAATCGCAAGAAAAACCAAATAATATCATGAAAATTTCCAAAAAATTAAAGAATACTAAAAACATCAAAATTCTTAAAGTTGATTCGGATTCCGAGGATAATAAATCCACTCACAATACTTACTTCTTGGACATCTCTGGTGAAGAGATTTTAGATTCCTACATAGTCAACAAGAGGAAACAAGACATGAAAAATAATAATTTGTGTGTGGTTTGTAAAGAAAACTATGAAAAAAGTTCAGTGGACTGGTTAAAATGTAAAATATGTAATTTATGGGCCCATGAATCCTGTGATATTAGAGGTATTTACAATTTTTTTTATATCAATTGTCACTAGACAATAATTTTTTTTATTTTCATTACTCGTTTTTTAATTATTATTAACTAAGAAAACTGTTTTGTTTGTTTGTTTTTTTCTATGAATATTAAAAAAGTTTTATCAAATAAATAATAATTTAATAATTTTTACCATTAAAGTGATGAATTTGTGTATTATTTATATTATCCACCTACCTGGCTCCTTCAATACTTGCAGTGGCTCTTTCAATACACACTGGTTATGAAAGAGCCAAATTAGGATGTTTTTTGAAAGTTAAAAAAATATATGATCTGAAAAGATTAAAGAAAAACGATGTTCTAAAATCTTTAGATAAATAAACAAACTTCTTGATGGTTTAA
This sequence comes from Agrypnia vestita, assembly GCA_016648135.1. Taxonomy (NCBI): domain Eukaryota; kingdom Metazoa; phylum Arthropoda; class Insecta; order Trichoptera; family Phryganeidae; genus Agrypnia; species Agrypnia vestita. Next base: position 31,827 of record JADDOH010005289.1, on the reverse strand, counting down.
ATTTTTTTGTTAAATATGAGTTAGAAAAAAAATATGATGAAAAGAAAAAAAGTGGCTCCTTCATGCCACCTCTCCCCTATATGTTCGAATCAAGAACCTTTAATATATTACTATTGTCACAGCTTTCGTACTTAGTAGTGATTCCTCTATATTGTGTTTTTTAAAGTGGAGTTTTTTTATTTATATATTATTTATAATTATTTGATTTCGTTTCATAAACAATTTTATGAAATAAATATACGGTAATATTGAGATTTCTCGATGTGCACGAGCATATTGGTAAAAGTTTACTCCGCCGTGGTTGCTTGCGATTCTGGGATAATATAATTATGGATAAAGTGTCGAATTCCCAATTAGTAACTTGTGTGATCGAACCAAAAACTTAAGCGTTCTAACCAGGTTGGAAACGTAGTTTACTAATTTATAATGTACATATCCAAAATGTTAGTTATAATATTGTTTTCTCGTTGGTTGAATTCAGCTTGATTAAAATGGATTGTTGTATTTTTCTCTGAGAACATTTCCTTTTCGGAAATTTTTTCTGAGGCACTCGAAATTAATCCTGCCTCAATTTCTAATCCTTTTCAAGTCTGAGATTAGAAAAGCCTTTCGTGCCCTTAATTGGCTTCCTCTCGTCATCTTCAATCCCTCGGGATTAAGGGAAGAAAAATCTTTTAATGCTTTATATTGCGACATTGTCGTCTTGACCCCAGCTTGCAAATTCTCGTTTTTGACGAAGAATTAAAGATGTCCCTTAACGAAAAATTAAACTCGAGTATTTAAAAACCCCATATTCCGCAAGGAATAAAAAAGGTAAAATTGAATAATCAAAATTGGAAACAAAGGGTGTAATAGAAAAGTCCACAATACTTTATCTCTCTAAAGAACCGAAAATGTCTAAGCAAAAAGGTCCTTATATCAATAAAATTGATTTGAACATAAGCAACTTAAGGCTAGACATTCACTGCAAATGCATATTTCGGCGTTTTTTTTTTACGTAAATGTGGATTTTTATTATTCATTTATATCAGAATGTATATTATAAACTGCATTTTTTAGAACAGTAACTCAGATAAAACTTTTGTTTTTATATAAAAGCAATAAACTGAACATTATTTATAATAATTAAGAAAATATAAACGTTGATCATCAGGCCGCAGCCAAAAAATCTTATTTAGTGTCCTAGGCGGAAGAAAGTTTTAATGAATATTTATATGTACGCATAATATTTTTTTTATACATGTAAATTTTCGTTCATTATCTAGAATCCGTGTCTAGAATTAAAAAATGTTCAATGTTAATAAAATTAAACTTTTACGTTTTTTGTTTATTTTAAAAAGTTTCTAATTCATATAAATATATGATTTTAAACAGTACATTCTATTTATTCTAATATTTTGAGGCTCACTAATTAAAAGTTAGTTTTTTTTATTAAAAACACCTTAATTACTATATAAAAATAAATAAAATATTTCAAAGTATGAAATCTGCCAATATAATAATATATTGATGACGCCGCTGTTTGTTGCATATTTTTCAAAGTAAAAAGTAAATTTTGTAAAATTAACGTTGCTATCAATTATTTTGTTTCGGCTATTTTTTTCATTGCATTAATTTATTTCAGCATTTTTAATGAAATATAAGATAATATGAAATTAATAAAGTCGATTATCCAAATCACACTCGAAATCGGATAGCTAAGTTAGTAAAAAATAAAAATATTCAGGGAGTAATAGAGATGATCCACAGGACTTTTCAGGTAGGTACCTGCTTAAATTATCTGTCCTGTTAGGAGGATCCACAATCGTCGAGCTTTTATGCGAAGATAAATGTGGAAGCGGCGAGAGTTGTGTGTCAGGACAGATTGTGCCTCTCTGCCTACCCTCGTGGAGAAACGGTGCATTGGTAAGTATGTAAGTAAGTAAGAACGTGATAAAAAATAAAATAATTTGAATGGGTATTCGTTATATCGTCCCATAGGTGCCCGCACATTTTGTTGCTTCCAAAAATTTCACTCTAAACGCGCTTTAAGAAGCATTCCGATTGAAAGATAGTTCTATCGGAAAGATAAACATAATTTTATTAATATAATTAAAAAAATAAACTTAGTTTTCACCACTTTTAACATGTTTCAGAGCCCTTGGCCCCTTCGTCAGGATGCAATTGTATACTAACAAAATTAAATTCAAAAGTATAGAAAATCAAAATATTAAAAAGTTATATATAGAAAATGAATAATAATAAAGTACTTACTCAACATGAAAATAAATTTAATAGATAACTATTTGTATGAATGATCCATAGCCAAAAGATGGTTAGAAAATTCAGAATAATTGTTGCTAAATAAACACCTTAAGTGTTCCTTAACTCTTACTTCAAAATTTATACACGTATTTCCTATATAAAAATATTCACAATAATTACAATATTCAACAGTTTTTTATAATGGGTTTTTAGTATGGTTCACCTTTTATACGGACAGGATACGCCGAAGAAGTCAAAAAACAAGGGTCGCGAGAGTAGATATGTGGATATCGATTCCTTCGCGGATGATGTAGCAAGGCTGGCCCCCACACAAGAGAACCTACTAAAGTGGATATATTTCTTCAACGAAAAAGGCACAAATTGGAATGGTCGTAGGAAGAGACCAAGAGCAATATTCGATCAGTATGCAGAGGACGCAGCTGATGCAAGTAGAACAATTTAAATCCCTCGGGGTGGAATTTTCTAGCGATGGGAGGCAGGAATGTGAAATATATAGATAATCGGAGCTGCGTCCGGCGTTTTACGTTCTTTGTATGGTGCGGTGATAAGAAAATCTGATTCAAGTGTCACAACCAAACTGGCTTTTTTCTATATGTGCATGGAATCATCAGGTATTCTGTGGAATGCAAGGCACTGAAATTTTATAAAAAAAATAATTAAGCCGCACCAACGGCGCTAAATTCGGCCATTTTCACCGCATTTTCCTTCGCCCATCCCAAATATGTTGAGCAGGATTTATGTATTGTTAGGAGTGACATCTTTTCTCTATCCAACGACGATATAGTTTTGGGTGGTTTGGAGATGCTTTGGGAGCAGCTTGCTTTTAGGTCACCACAGTCATGCGACGGAAAAGCTCCAAAGGCGTAGAATATTTGATGATTTATTATCTCGATAAAACAAGTACAAAATATACCTTAGTATGATTACAAAGACTCTACTCTTCATTCATACTCTAAGCGCCATAGCCTCCGGCTACCCGCCGGAGGTTGGGGGCAGACTGACATGCCCACATAGGAGATGGGCCGCTTTTTATATTATTTCTGAACAAAAGATTCCTGATTGTCCGGGTGGCGTGTGTGAGCAAGGAGTATTCGTCACGCCCGCTGATGTCCGGCTCGTGCCTGTATCCGTGTGGTACCGGGCCGCCGACGTCGCCGTCCTCATGTCGCTGGATGGACCGCTGATGAATCCGCGACTAAACTGTTGATGGTCTGTTCGGGACCGTGGATGTGTATAGGGTAACCCCTATATAATTCTTATAGGTTTTGTATAGTGAGTATTTGAAATTTTGCATTTTTTCGTCATATCGAGAATTCGTATGCACTCCCTATCCAGATTCAAAATAGTACGAATGAACAGATATCATAAGCATATCAGATAAAATAACGTGTTTATTTACATTTATTTATATATTTTTTTTGAAAAATTAAAAAGATTTTGCAAATTTTATGAATGATTATTGTATTGTCTGTATGCCAAATTTCAGGGTGATAATCAGGAAGTGGATCAAATAACGATTACGAGAATCCTCGCTGATAGATAAGTGAATCACGTAAAAATGCATTATTGTATTAAACAAATGCGTCTAATTCCGTTTTCATATTAACAGTTACCCAAGTTGTGTTGAGAATGTTTTTTGAAGAATATTTGAGGAAACAGTGCAGTATTTTTCCAGCACTTTGAAAACATTGTTGAATAATGATTGTGGCAATAAATGGTTGGAACTGTCCTTGGAAAAATAAAGAGAATCATATTTTTCCTGTAGCGGAAACGTGGCTAAATATTTTTTTAGAAAAACACTTGGTTTGTTCAGACACCGGTGCTAGGGTGGAAATGCAAATGTTTTTACTGGGATGAGAGCGAACACTCTCTGCGGGGTGATCTGGCTGTGGAATAATATGTTACCATCAATTTACCATGCATGGCACCATGGAGGATTAAAATATTCAAAATTTACTTTCTGTCTTCCTTCCTTGGTGTATTTCAGAAGCCTCCTTGGAGGGTAAAGCATTGAGGACTAACATGATCTCCAACAGGTTTTATTCATTTATAGATCTTTGAAGATCTACTGAAAAGACAGTAAAAAATATGATACAAATAAAAATGTCATCACATTTGTTAGAGCAACACCTGTATTTATATTTTGTTTAAGGCATTTTTGTTTTAGTTGTATTTTTTCTATTGTTGTCAATGTAAATAAAGGAATTGAAAAAACGTAATTTTTTTCTGATATAAATTTATAGTAAATCTATTTTATTCATTTTAGCTAAATCACTTTTTTAATCAAACTAGCTGTAACCCATCAAAAATGACGGAACATGGATTCGCGTCTTTGCTAAGCCCTCGTATATATTTAAAGTATCTTTTTGATGATCCAGGGAGAGGCGGAGGTAGCAACATGCGTTAAGCGGCCGCTTCGGGTTTGCTGGCTTAGGGTTCAAGCCCCTTCTCCGGCAGTTTAATTTTGTGTTTTTAGCCATGTATTAGAATGAAGTTAGGTACAGACGGAGAGACAACGAAATTATTATGTTTGATTTGTGGTAAAACATTTACATCTGTTGATTCAGACCAAATCGTAGTAGAGACTAAACTAAATTTCTCAAATGTATAATGCGTTTAAAGCAATCAGATTACCAGACGAATACTCTAGTGGATGAAAATAGTTGATTGACAATTTAATACGAAGTATGTACCTACATAAAAATGAAGTGTTATATTATATGTATGCGATGCAATGTCTTACAAAATAAACTATTCTAAAGACATTTAAAAACAACAAGAATGAATATTTTTCTAGAAAATAAGATTAAAAAAATATAGATACTGCATTATTATTAAATGCATATTTTGAAAAATAAAGATAATTTTGCACATATGATGAAATGTATTTCGTGTGCTTACACTCCTAGAATTTCAAAATACAAAAACTTCTAAAACCCATTTAATTTTTAAGTGGTCAAGTGACTTTTGCCTACCTGAGCTAAGGAGATATACCATCGTAAAATGAGCATTAGGGTAACATGTAAAATTAATGTTAACTTGCTGTACGCCGTCAAAAATTACTATATTTTTACATGACAGTTCATAAAGAATATTTATTTGTAAGTAAAAAAAAAAATAAATAATGGAAAAAAAATAATAAAAGAAAATGAAGAAAAAAAAAGTTTTTATATAAAAGTTACGGACAGACAGACAGACAGATAGACAACAAAATTATTATAATTGGCATGGTATGATATATATACTTTACACCCAAGTGCAAAAAATATTTTGTTTGTGAGACTTTTCATTATTATTTTTTTTTGTGCGGTTGAGTGCGGTTGTTAGGTTCAAATAAATATAAAAAGAGTTATGATATTTTGTCATGTAGATATACAAAGTATCACATTTGATGCCCGCAGCATTGCTCCTGAATGCACATAATGTATTAAAGAGGTGATATTTGTGGCTTTACTCTATTGAGTGCGGTTGTTAGGTTCAAATAAATATAAAAACAGTTATGATATTTTGTCATGTAGATATACAAAGTATCACATTTGATGCCCACAGCATTGCTCCTGAATGCACATAATGTATTAAAGAGGTGATATTTGTGGTTTTACTCTATTGAGTGCGGTTGTTAGGTTCAAATAAATATAAAAACATTGAAAGATTTGGCAGATACTTCGTGGTGCAACATTATAATTTCAAATATGTTTTAATATACTTTGTAATACACACACAATATGAGTTATTAATTTACAACTATAGTTTCAAGAGGAGCAGTCCCTCTCATCATCAGGTATAGATAATAACTAACTTAAATACAAAATTTATCAATCTAATTGGGTAGGTCAGGGGGGTCAGGTGGGCGCGCGGCAGGGAAGGGTATTTTTTTCACCGAACAGCTCTAGGAGTGGTGAACTGGACTGAAATGTGATATTATTTATTAATGTGTTTCCAGAATTTAATTTTTTTAGGATTTCAACGGTTTCCAAACTATTCATTATCCATTGTCTATGGGGAACCGAGTGGAGTAATTTTAATTTGTGACTATCGAAAGAATGATTGGTGTTAATTATATGATTGGCAAATTCGGAGAAATTGTTATTTTTTAAGCAGCGGCGATGTTCTTTTATGCGTGTATTTAAGTTTCTAGTGGTTTGGCCTATATACTTTTTGTCAGAATCTCCGCAAGTTATTTCATATATCCCACTTTTTTCTAACATACCTATTTTTGTTTTTGAATTTAGAAGAATTTTACCAATATTATTGTTTGTGTAATAAGCTGGTCTAATATGAGTAGGGAAGCAATTTGTAATTTTATTAGAAATCGGAACATTATAAAGAATTTTTCGCCAAAGTGTATTATCGGTGGTTTTAATATTTTTGCCTGAGTATAAATATGTTTCGATAAGTTTATTATTAATTTTTGATTTCAACATTCTATCTATTAACGCGCAATTATATCCCATTGTTAATAGCAATATGTTTAATTATATTTACTTCGTTATTATAATCAATGGTGTTAAGGGGAATTTTAATTAATCTATTTAACATGGAATGGAAGCTGGCCATTTTATGCGCTGTCGGATGGGAAGACGATGCAGGAATAACGGTATCGGTATGTGTGGGTTTTCGGTAAATGTTAAATTGTAACTTATTATTATTAACTTTGATAGAGAGGTCCAAAAAATTTAAACTATTATCATCATTTTTTTCCGAGAGTGAATTTGATATTTTTGTGTTGTACATTAAGGTAAGCGAGAAAAGAATCTAGTTGTCTATCAGTGCCCGTGAAGATACAAAATATATCGTCCACGTATCTATACCAACTGAGGATACATGAATTAACGAGGGGATGATCTGAATTTAACAAGTCTGTTTCTAGTTTGTTTAAAAATATATCGGCTAGAATGGGAGATATTGGGGAACCCATGGGTAATCCGTCACGTTTACCCATGGGTCACGTTTACACATTATCCATGGATTCCCCAATATCTCCCATTCTAGCCGATATATTTTTAAACAAACTAGAAACAGACTTGTTAAATTCAGATCATCCCCTCGTTAATTCATGTATCCTCAGTTGGTATAGATACGTGGACGATATATTTTGTATCTTCACGGGCACCGATAGACAACTAGATTCTTTTCTCGCTTACCTTAATGTACAACACAAAAATATCAAATTCACTCTCGAAAAAAATGATGATAATAGTTTAAATTTTTTGGACCTCTCTATCAAAGTTAATAATAATAAGTTACAATTTAACATTTACCGAAAACCCACACATACCGATACCGTAATTCCTGCATCGTCTTCCCATCCGACAGCGCATAAAATGGCCAGCTTCCATTCCATGTTAAATAGATTAATTAAATTCCCCTTAACACCATTGATTATGATAACGAAGTAAATATAATTAAACATATTGCTAATAACAATGGATATAATTGCGCGTTAATAGATAGAATGTTGAAATCAAAAATTAATAATAAACTTATCGAAACATATTTATACTCAGGCAAAAATATTAAAACCACCGATAATACACTTTGGCGAAAAATTCTTTATAATGGTCCGATTTCTAATAAAATTACAAATTGCTTCCCTACTCATATTAGACCAGCTTATTACACAAACAATAATATTGGTAAAATTCTTCTAAATTCAAAAACAAAAATAGGTATGTTAGAAAAAAGTGGGATATATGAAATAACTTGCGGAGATTGTGACAAAAAGTATATAGGCCAAACCACTAGAAACTTAAATACACGCATAAAAGAACATCGCCGCTGCTTAAAAAATAACAATTTTTCCGAATTTGCCAATCATATAATTAACACCAATCATTCTTTCGATAGCCACAAATTAAAATTACTCCACTCGGTTCCCCATAGACGATGGATAATGAATAGTTTGGAAACCGTTGAAATCCTAAAAAATTTAAATTCTGGAAACACATTAATAAATAATATCACATTTCAGTCCACTTCACCACTCCTAGAGCTGTTCGGTGAAAAAAATACCCTTCCCTGCCGCGCGCCCCCCTGACCCCCCTGACCTACCCAATTAGATTGATAAATTTTGTATTTAAGTTAGTTATTATCTATACCTGATGATGAGAGGGACTGCTCCTCTCGAAACTATAGTTGTAAATTAATAACTCATATTGTGTGTGTATTACAAAGTATATTAAAACATATTTGGAGCAATTTTCTTCATTTTTAAAACATCGAAGGTTTGGTAATTTATTAATCAATTATTTAATTTAGTTTATGACATTTTAATAAGATATTCGTATTTAAAATATATGAAACCTGATGAATAAATTTTAAAATGAGATATTTCTTTACAAAAATGTAATAAAAAACGCAAGAGAAGATATGAGAAAAAATGGTGAAATTTGCTCATTCTACTAGACGATCGCCTTTAATGCGTTATTCATTTAATTCATTTGATTATTAACCATAGTTTTTATTATTAATGAGGATTTTTTTATTTCTAAATTACTCTTAACCGTAGGCTTATTTCAACCCAACGAATCTGCAAAATATCGATTTTCGTTTTACTATTTTATATGATCAGATTTACTCTATATTTTCGAATAATGTTAAAAAATGTTTTACTTTTCCTTTAGTATATGCCATGTTTAGCACGAATTTTTTTTTTTTACTTTGTTTGAAAATATAGATTAAATTGAATGTTTTAAGAAAGTAAACGGAAAATGAATTTTTGTAGATTCGATAGTATACGTAGATAAGGACCGTCGATATTACTTAAATGTAAAATTTCCATCTATCTATTATAGATAGTTTGCGAAATTCGCGAAACCATATTTATCTATTAAATTTAAACCATTTTATTTTACGAAACCATTTACGAGTATTATATATTCGAAACATATATATTTAAAATCCACAAATATCCACACATTGTGTACTTTATTCAAATTGGACCAAAAAGGGCAGGACATTGCTTCCGTTCCATTGAAAGGTTTAGCAAAACGATTAGCGTCCCTTAAAAGCAAAAGATGTTGCTGTATCATTTTCGGACGCAAAATCATCCTTTCAACTCCCTTTCATCCTTTCAAACTAAAACAACAATAAACAATGCCCATCTCCTGAAACCGCATACCAGATACGAGAACGCGACTTCTAAACTCGCTCACATTAAATGGACCACTATTTATGTATGCCTTCGGGATAACGTGGGAAAGTTCCTAAGAACAGGACAAGATAAATATTTTGCGGTCTCTTAAAGCAAAGGGACAAAACTAACCCATCATTACGAGTATTAATTACATTAGGTACCCGTATTTTGCATTTTATGTCTTCAATAATTTTATTTCACCATTAGCAAGTTGAAAATCATTGCACCACTGTCTTAATTACTTGGTGTATACTGATAGTATTGTCACGTGGCGTAGTTGCGGGAGGTAAATGAAAACACTGGAAATTAATTAGCAATTTATTAATTAATTATTATCAAATGGACAATGTCACTTTACACGGGTTAAACTTTTGTTAATGCTATTATTTAAATCACTCTATTTCGTAATGTATCACTCGTATAAGAACACCTTATTATCGCTGGGTGACACTCTACTTATCACTTGTAGAACATTCAATTTTCGCACGTCACATTTATTTATTTCGCAACTTAAGTAAGTACTCGCCCGATTATTTCGTTCGATATATTTTCACCGTAATTAATGACTGGCCACACTCGGCCGTCGCACTTTACGATCTGTCAAAACAATATTCGCAGTGGCCTAGTTCCGCGCTATTTATACCCAAAAACTGGATTATCGAACATCCTAGATTATTCTACTGTTATGGAAAGGGTTTCGTCGCTTGTTGGCTGTCTTAGTTTAGATGTTTCCCGAAGATTGTAGATAATTCTAGACCATTCTAGATCCTGAGATAAAAGGGATTCAGACAGTGCACTACTCTTTCTGCTTGCCATTCAGTATAATATAATACAACGATAATATTATTATCGTTCCCCATATAAGAGCTATAACAGCATTTTATTTTTGGTCAGTGAAAAAATGTATTACATACAGAGTCCTGACAGCGGCGCGCCGACAAAAACGCGCGATATAAAAGTAAATGGAGACACTAATTCCCATATATTTCACTTTAGACTATTTCAGTAAGCTGAAATGTAAATAATAACTGAATGTGGCTTTGTGAATGAATATAAAGAATATTAAAAAATATATCATTTCATTATTTTAATATTCGAATCAATCATTTTAGTACAATGAGGGTGTATATGGAAAAAATAACTTTTCTTAATGAAATTCGACATTTTTCTTCTTCGTCTTTTTTTTAATAAGTTCTATCGTTGAAAATAAACTTTTCAAGAATTGTTTCATAAAATTTCCACCATCATTATTATTATATATATACCATTATTATATATAAGGTATGGTTAGGTTAAAAATTTTTTGTTTCCTTATATTAAATTTTATAGTTGTGTTCTTCATCGTGTTGTAGGGGATGTACTACGTGCTTTAGCCTTGTGCAGAGTTGTCGGCGCGCAATTGTCGGTGAACCTTGTACCAAGTCAAAATAAGCAATGAGAATAATATTCTAAACTGAATATTATATTCTAACTTTACAGTTTTTATTTTTAAAATATTCCATGGAAACATATTGGCAGATTTCAGCAGAAAAATTTATGCGAAACAACATGAGCACAACCATGGTACAAGAAATGCCCAAATCTCAAGATGTCTAAATCTCAAAATTCTACCGTATATAATGCAATGAATTTTTTTAATAAAATGCCGGAGGAAACAAGAAAATAATAAAAAATGTCTAAATTTAAAATAAAGTTTGGACATTGAGTATCATTTTTATAATTGAGCACATGCGTATAATTAGAAAATCTTTTGGATGCGTCGACATGATGATATTTAAAAAAAATATTAACATTTATTCAAACTAAGGCATGTTTACAAAAAGCTCCAAATTAGCCGGAAATTTTGCGTAAATTTTTATTTTTTCTCCCACCACCTTATTAAATTATCTTGTTCGCTCAAATTATCAATAACATCACTGCTTTTTATAGGTTTTGTGTTTCCCTCATCGTATTACTTTAGATACCCGTAGGCGCCGAGCTCCCGTTTATACCCCCAACCCCTACCAAGCCAACGCAAATAATTAAAATATTTGTAAAATGTGAACTACACTGAATAAGCAAAACGAAGGCGTTCTCCTGCGTAATTTACAACACAAAGAGTAGCTCAAATGCCATAAATTAAAAAAAAGCTTTGATGTTAATCGATGAAAAATTAGAGTATTTAAATTGGAAATTAGCGGTGCAAAGAAATTAAGGTGAAAGATATTTTTAGAATTTTGAAATTATTTATTACTAGATAATTTATACGCATTCAATTTTTTTACGCTTTGGGATTTCTCGGAAGTAATAACAAAGAAAAGCAATTATTTTTTAGGACTTTATTTATTTTTAAGTACACTTTTTCCCCTTTGATGACAGTCATTGCAATCTACAAACGTAACGTAAACATATTTTTTTTATAAAATCAAATGTTTGGTTATTTGTGAAAGTATTTTTATCTTGTTTCTACAACGGGTTGAAGGCGAATCACCCGCCCAGCTGTTGGGATATGCAAATTTCCAACCCTCTAACGGAAAGGTTTTAGATGCATATATAATGTAATACATCCTACATAGGAGCGATTACAAGGCTGGCTTTACACGTTTATTCAAAAAAATAAAAACAAGGTTATTTTTACATATTGCATTATAATGTATACATTCTCTTTAACATTTTTTAAAAAGCCATTTGAAATCTATTTTTTTCCATAATGACTCTAATTATTTTTTTGAAATATATTTCCTAATGACTTAAAATAATACCTAGCTAATCCAGCCTGGGATGATATAATGTTTCTTATTCTATAAAAGATAAACATGATAAAGTATGATATTATAACATTTTTTGTATCTACTGAACTAATTCAAAATAGCTTTAAAAAATTACTTCTCGTAGTAAATTGATTATAAACAAGAATCGCAGTTTTCTTCTAAGCTACGCATGCTATTACTAATGATCAAACAACGGGCCCTAAGTCTATCATTTATAATCTTACCAAGAAATTAACATATCTGATGAATGTCTTTCCAAAAAATATTTTCTATGAGTGATCATTTTTTGTTTTATTATTAATCAATATTTTGAATTTTATAACCAGATAAATTTGTCTTAATTTTACAGGATTATAGGCACAGACGTAAATACAATCTCTTGCCACAAAAGTTTAAAAATTTTTATGTGTATGAAATTGCTTTCTTACCGACTCAAAAAGATAGAGTAATCGACAAAAGCATGTTACATAATTAAAAAATATATTTTTACGCTACGATATATTAAATAGTAATATTTATAATTATTTATTTAAATTTATTAAAATTAATAATTATGTTCAAGCATAAAGTTAACGCCATAAACATTTATTAAGAATGTTTCGGATCCCATTGCAGGGTCCATCATCAGGGCTGATGTGTTGTTGTGAGTGTTGGTGTTGTGGTTGACCAACACCAACACTCAGAACACGTCAGCTCTGATGATGGACCCTGCAATGGGATCCGAAATTTCGGCTCGAAAGGTCGTAAAAATACGGCATAATACCCCAAAAGACACTAACCAGAAGATATTTATAATTATTAATAAATAAACATTATTAATTTGTGCCTAAAAATCACCCACGAGAATTTACTTTTTTTTTTCTTAGATGAACTTCGTTCTCTCGGTTACAATTGTTATATCATTATGTTCTAGTAACATTATTTTTTAAGTCCTTTGATCCGACAGGTTTCCCCAAAAACATTGAACTCACCCATACAACCCATACAAATAGATAAACTCACGCATACAAATAGTAACATATATTAGAAGGATACATAGCATCCAATATAGACGCGCACAAAACATTTTTAGTAGTCCCCAAAGAACATTATTCATACATAAAGATATTTTTCAATTGGACTCTTGAAGCACTTAAATAATAATGTAATAAAATAAGATAATATACACTTTATTAGAAATTTCAACAAGAATGAAAGTAATTAGTAAAGTGAGTAACTTTGGTCGCGCAATTAAAGTGGAGTTAAAAATGTATGAAACTTTGTTTTACATTAAACTTTGCTCATAAACAAAATGACAGTCTACGGGCGTTTGAGATGAAAACAACTCCGAGAGCTTCGCTAATCAAACTAATTACCTGTTCTGAATTTTCTCGCAGGGTCCTGAGGGCTTGTTCCAAAAGGGAGGACCTTCGAGCCTCGGCCCAATTATTTACTTCCGGCGGGGGGCGGGTTCTTTGGTAAATTTAAATACAACGCGGATTTCAGCCCTCCGACCTGACAAGAACGCTATTTGAGAAATTCGCCCTACAACAGCAGTCACATGCTCGTGCCCTTCGACAAATTAACATGAATCTTATACGTTATATATTTTGGTGCTCGCTACAGGAGTACAAAATATCGGTATCTACCGGTAGAAATTATTATCGAGAATTCTCGTACCGAAAATTCCCGACAAACTATGAATAATTTTGATTCTCTTGTCTCGAGAATTTTTTATTTTAAAATTTCAAAAATTTTTTTTCTAGAAATTGTTTATGAGAATTTTGAGAATATTTCGGGCTTCTTACTTATTTATATATTGAATTCTAAATTAAATCCTTGTCCGAAATAACGTAATTCGCATGTTATGCATGAGTCTCATATTTGTATATAAGAGATAAACGTCTACAAAGAAACTATAAAATTGGCAGACAATGTAAAATACATTTAAAAACAGCTTAAATACAATAAAGTCAATGTTGATACAGAATAAGAAACTTTTCAATCTCTGGAAATTTAATGTCAAAAAAGGATTGGATAAATCAATAGATTGTTTTTGTTTTTTTTTTAAAAGTCATTTCCTTAAAGAATCAATTCTTCAATAAATCTGTTGATCACCTTCATGTATCTTCAAAATAATTAACATAATAATTTTTCATAAAAATTTTAAATCGTGATTCGGTATATCTTCATTTAAAAAGATATTATCTCATTTTAATTCATTTTATAAAATCCGAAAAAAATAAGGAAAGATATTCCTTATAAACTTTTAAAATTTTCGAGATATCTCGAATCTTAAAAGTTGAGAATTCACAATTTTACGGGAAGTATAGTAGGCGGCTTCAAAACTGTTTGATATTTGTGGAGCGTAAAACTCTAAGAAATACAGTTTTGTCAATGATTATTATTTATTAATAATAATATAATATAATATTTTTTAAGCAAAAGCATTTTTTTCCTCAAATTAAGAAGAATCGTGAGCCTCTTGTAATACTGCACCTTCCTGGATAACTAAAACTCTCCTCCCCTCGCGATCTTGGGAAGACTATCCTTTCACCTGATTATAATACATCGGCATGTGCTCTTTCTATTTAACCCATATATCTCTCATGCCTACAATTTTCTTCGGATTGTCTGCTCTGGGACAAAATATAGTAATATTGTTAATAATGTGAGAATAATTCCAGAAGTCAATACAACAATTTTAACTGAACCCAAATAGAAATTAGAAATAAGATAATAATTTATAAATATTTGTACGCTATTTTTTTTCGTACACCAGAAGACCATTCTATGCACATCACTTCATTATACAAACAAAGTATGAAGAAAAATATGTATATTTTTTTATATTTTAGCGTTAACTTTTTTAATACTTTTTGTAATTAATTTTATACATTTGATCACGATGTTGTACGTGGTAACTTTTAGAATAGAAGAAGGCGTGTTGGTAGAGATATCTCGTTAAAATATATTTTATGTAATGTTGCTTGTAAGTACATGGGATGGATAAAATAACATACACTTTCGTTTGCCTGAATATTATACTTATAGAATAGACTTAAAAATAATAATTAAATAATGGTGTTTAACGCGCTTTTAAATCCGACGCTGTAAAATTAAAAATATTCAAATATTCATAGATTGTCGGATATTTATTTATTGCAACATTTGCAACCTTAGTTCTCACATTTTAAATGCATGTGTAAATAAATATTTAACTTTTAAATATGCATATTGCTGCATGCTACCAAATAGTGGACATTGCTGCTATTTCTGTTTAAGTAATTGAATATTCTTGTCTTTACTGTGATGTTTCAGTATAAAATCGACATCAACTCTCACTTTAATATAAAGCAAGCATTAGTCACGTGACATGTCTTTGGGGGTGGATTGGTTGAAATGGATATTGCTGGCTTTGCTTTTTACAACGAGTACTTTGCTTTTAATAGTGATTTGGATATTTTGAAAGCATAGAGCTATATTTCCTGTAAAATTCAGTATATTTTTAATTAATAAGATACGGATGAAGCCTTAACGAAAAGAAAAAGGTAAGTGAAATGTAATGGAATCAGTGCACAATAAATAGAATGATAAATAATGACAAAAATTGCACCGTAGAGACGGTAGCGAGTACAAGTAGTCACTCTCCTGCGGGAAAAAGAAAATAAAAATACATCACAAATATACAAGGACTCGCCAGTTCAGAAAACCACAACCGTGGTAGTAAAGCAAACTAATAATGTTACAGTTAAAAGCATAAAAGAAATCGGAAAAATAGCTAGTAAAAAGAAGCGGCTGGTAACACACAGAATAAAAAAGAATTATTAACAATATGAATCCAATATGAAAATAATGGGAATAACAATGAAAATCAAGAAAACAGGAAAAATTATACTAAACAGTGGGCAAATATAGGGCATCAGAATTATTATTTTAAAAAGACACTGAAAATTTGATTTAAAATGTCACAGAACTTTGTTCTGAAAAATTACAACTTCACAAATATGAATGTGTTCTTGAATATATATAATATCTGTTGTATAAATGTATGTCCAAATAAAATGAATTATTCAATTAATTCTGGCGTCCATCTAGCGGTGGCATTACAAAGTAATTTCATAAAAACAAATAAAAATTAACCAATTAATAAAAATAAGAACTACATATAAGGTCGATATATTCACGGAAACATAGAGGGTTGCTATAGCTTATAGTGGTCAGAGCACCGGCCCCGGAAAGGAGGTGACCTGGGTTCGAATCGCAGTAGTAACCTTAATATTTTTTCGTGAATTAGATTTTTCTGTATGTCTTTCTAATTGATTAATTAATTTGATTTAAAAATTTCACAGAACTTTGTTCTGAAAAATTACAACTTCACAAATATGAATGTGTTCTTGAATATATATGAAAATTCACCTTTTTGGTTTACAAATCTATTCTGTCAGTCCCGGCATTCGCTCATTGTTTACATACTTCTTAACAAATTTTTCTTCTTGCATTATCTTAAGTGTTTCTGCTTCCAGGCTATATGAGAGCCCGTAAGGGACAGCGGGCTCGCTTTCAACATTGTCTTTTTATATTTTTCCAATTTACTTATAATTCTTCTAAACCTATTCTTCTTAAACTAATGTCCAAGTTCCTACATTTACCTTCGTGTTTGGTTTTTATGATTTTATACATCTTTCATACATATTCTTCTTTTTCTTCGTTACTTAATCAACATTGAGACTCCCGCCAGGCTAAATTTGCACCCATTCGCGCGCAACGGGTACGCCAGATATTATTATTATTTAAGGGGGGGGTAAGGTTAATTCGTACAAAAAAAGGCATGTTTTTGTGAATTTTTTGTGACGACATAGTTAAAATCTCTTTATTTAAACCAATGGTACATTAAAGTATGACATTTGAAGAATATTGTGTAAAATTTTCAAGACGAAATATTAAAAAATACGGCGATGGCAGCAATTATTCGGACGTGTCTCGGAAAAAAGGAGAATTGCGGTGTCCATCATAACTTGGTGCTAGATCATCTGAAATCAAAAAATCAAAGTTCTTTCGTTAGATAATAGATTTTCGCAGGTAACGCTGGGAGGGTTTTTTGAATTTTCAATTTTTCAATTTTTTGGAACACTTTGAAGGGAAAAACGCGATTTTTTGCGAAAAATATCGACTAATTTGTTATTAAAAAATAAAAATTAATAACAAATTTGAGAAAAAGGCTCCAGCGTTACCTCGTAAATTATGTACAGAAATAGTGTTCAAAATTTCAAAAGGATCGGTGCAGTAGTTTGGAAGTTATGATGGACATCGACTTTGAAAACGTGTGATGTGGGGAAAACAATTTAAAATTTTGCACACCGTAAATTTCAAAATAAAACTCAACACTTATTTTATACTTGCACATGATCGTCGACGCCATGTTCACACAGCAAAGAGCTTTCATCATCAGCATCTTTTTGTCCTTGTCTACACAAAACTCTTCCAATACAATAAGCACGTCCGGTAGTCCTCAGGTGAGCGCGTCTCTCAGCTTCCCGAGTAGGCATAAAAAATCAGTCTGAGTGTCGCTCAAATTTTCATAATTTCGTCAATTTTGCTCCGATTGACTTGAAATTTTGACACAATATTCTTGCGATGTTATACATTCATTTAAAAAATTAAAAATAAAATGCAAAAAAAAAGTTAAAAACCTTACCCCCCCCTTAAGGTACGATCGGCTCGGAACACCTCTATTACTACATATCCAGGAGAGGGTTAAATATTTGCGTGCTCATTCATTTATATGTTCTCTTTCCACTGTCACAAATGCGTTGTCGCTGCGTGACTATCGCGTACTCACTGACGCAATTTTTCGCTCCACTGAGCCAGTGTGCATTTCGTCAACCCTTCAATCGTTATTGCGTAGGTATACATACATTCTACCTACAGTTACTTTGATAATATTTCGTACTTCATCGCGATGTGCCTTGAGCAATATAAGCATTTAATTCACCTTCAAAAAAAGATGATGAAAATGTATTAATTGTTAAGTTGCAATTAAATAACACAGTTGTACGATACACGATACTTTAAAAGAATTATAGGAATCAATTTATTTTTTTAATATTATTGTTTACAGGCATCTTGCAGAACTGCATACATAGTTTTTGCGCAAGAATACATTTCAGTATATTTTGTATATTGTCACGAGATGGTAGAATCAAAAGGAATTACGCAATATTGAAATATCTTATTATATATAAATATATTTTTTTATATTACCTATCCTAACATAACCTGAAAATATCCAAATACAATACATATTTCTATAACTATTCAGTTATCTGATCGCCATTATTTTTAACGATGTGTCAAATTATTATTATGATTAATAATGTTGTCGACGTAATTCATTGACTATATTAATTACCTAGCTACTTTATTACATATTACTGCCTTTTATTACATAAGGTATTTCCTTATTTCCTAATGGCTCATAAAGTAATCCTAAGTGAGGGTCAGCTTTGTGTAATGTTTATTATAGTTTTAGGTCGTCTCATTAATGCGGGATACGTATGTGTATGAGGGTTATTCCGAAAGTCAAGACAATTAAGCTTTAATAAATTAAGAAAGTGTGTTGTTATTGCATAGTTTACATTTTTAAACACAAAAAATAAACTTTTATTACAGGACTTAAAAGCTCGTTAACAGATGTGGTAAATGCTTAAATATAGGTAATTATGTGAAGAATAATATATTAAAATACTGTATTTTAAATGTAAAACTAAACATACTTTAAAAATTTTAAATGAATTTTCGAATTTTCGTGAATTTTTTATATTTGATATAAATTACGTACGCGATAGTCTAACGATTCACGAAAGACAAGCCAAAAATATTTTAAAAAATCCAAATTTTTATGACGCTTATCTTCGTAACATAACCAAAAACCAATTTTTTTGCTACTATCTACGAAACAACCTGTATGAGTATAATAATATAATATAGTATTAGGGTGCTTCAAAAAAATTTATTTTATCAGGCCACACTTTTACATGCTCTGAATAGCCAAAAAAATATTCACGTATTTTTTTATTTTTCAAAAATTTATTTTAGGGGTGGCTACAATTGATCAAAGTTTTGAAAATACGCGCCGTTTAGGGTAATCCGTTTAGGCCTTCAGACCAAACGTGTCACTGCATGCAACATCAAAAAGCCGTGGATAGGTTGAACACGCCCCTCTCCCTACCCCCGTGGTATTTTAAACAATAGGAAGCGTGTTTAAACGTGTTAGTACCGCAACTAGAGTTTTCGAGAATTCGAGAAATATCGTACATTTTGTTCTTAGACTGAATTTACGTTTGTACCATTAATGGCGTTAATGGTTATAAGTGAAGTGAGTTTAAAAAACTCGGAAAATGACATTTTTGGTATCTGTCTGAAGAGCTTGTTGCTTTTGCATAGGCACTTCGATGATGAAGTTTGCTTGAAAACTAAACGAAGAATAGTCACTGCCCCCGCAAATCAAGTATTGGAAGGTTCTACAAAGCGAGCAATCCTCAGCAATGCTCTTATTTAAAACCTTATTTAAAAAATTTCCAACACAATCACCGATTCGTGTGGTTTTTTTGACGAAAGATGTTAGGACATGGAAGGATGGCGTGACGACAATAAAACTAAGGTTTTGTACATTCTAAAAAGTTATAAATGATAAAGTACCAAGAGTAGCAGTGCCCATGGAAGAGTCATCGATGGAGTGAAGATAATCGTCTTCACTCCACGCGTGAGAAGCCGAAGCAATATTTACTCATGACGGGTTAAGATTATTAACGAAAATTTTTTATTCAAAAAATGTTATTTTTACGTCGTCTTGAATAATTATTATTCTTTTTCATTTATTTATTTTTGAATATTTCATGTAATTATTCAATTAAAATAATTTTTTACACTTTAAATACCAACATATATTTTCATACACTTTCACAGCTGGTAGCGACACCTAAAAGCCATTTTTAAAATCTGAAAAATATACTGTATAATTTTTTAGACATAAAAATATAAGAAAGGATGTCTCATAGAAAAAAAAATTCATAAGTTTTTGAATCACCCTAATATTAGGTCCTTACATATGAAATTGGCGTTTAGTATGGGAGGAACATAAAGCCGATTTTTTTTTATTATAATATATTTATTTAATCAAAGTATGTATCATTGCTATCTATGCACTTTTGCCATCTCATAGGTAGTTCATCGATCCTTTTACTAAAAAAACCATTCGGACGGGAATCAATAAAATCTTTGAAGGCGGTTTGGACTGCCCCATCGGAGTTGAATTTTTTCCTTTGGAAGAAGTTATCCAAATTTCGAAAAAAATGGTAATCTGTTGGGGCAAGGTCCGGAGAGTACGGTGGATGTCTTAGACATTCCAATTGAAGCTCCTCTAATTTGGTAGCCGTCTGTTGTGCAGTGTGTTGTCTAGCGTTATCATGAAGCAGCAGTGGCCTAGAGCGATTAACCAGCCTCGGTTGTTTAGCAGCTAGCTTTTCCATCATGGTTTGCAGTTGCTGACAATAGACATCTGCTGTAATCGTCTGGCCCGATTTAAGAAAGCTATAGTGAACGACACCAGCACTAGTCCACCAAACGCTCACAAGTAACTTTTTTGGAGTCAATTTTCGCTTGGGGCATGGTTTGGCTGGTTCGGCAGGGTTCAGCCATTGCGTTGAGCGCTTCCGATTATCGTACAGGATCCACTTTTCATCACAGGTAATGATTCGATTTAAAATCCCTTCATTATTGTACCGGTTGAGTAATGCAACGCAGCAGTCAACGCGCGTTTGTTGATTTGCTTCACTCAATTCGTGAGGTACACACCTTTCAAGCTTTTTCACCTTACCAATTTGCTTCAAGTGGATTAAAACAGTTTTATCACTAACACCGCAGCCTGCAGCTAACTCGGATGTGGTTTGGATGGATCCGCTTCCACAATAGCCTTCAATTCTTCATTATCAACTTTGGTCTCCGGCCGTCCACGGGGCTTGTTTTGCAGGTCGAAATTTCCAGAACGAAAACGTTGGAACCAAAAACGCACTGTGTTTTCTTTTGCGGCACCGTCGCCATACACATCATTAATCCTTCGAGCCGTTTCTGCAGCACTGGTGCCACGGTGGAATTCGTACTCGTAAATAACGTGATATTTCAAGTTTTTCATTTTGTAAACTGAGTGACGCAAAGAAAAAAACAATTGAGGAAAAAACAAATGAATTATAATTTTCAAAACACAAATACATGAGTAAATAGCTGTATAAATTTGGATTTTGAATTCCTAACCAAAGAGAAGATATTTGAGATCAAATTTGCCAGTACGGCAAAACGCCAATTTCATATGTAAGGACCTAATATAATATGTACCAATTTGTGTCATACATTTTTTTACGTTTTTCCCTGTGGGATAAGGCGCGTTTTTGTTTTTAATAATAATTTTAATTGAATAATCAGTTACCATTCGTCAGCAATTTAACACAAATCTTACAATCCCACTTAAAATAACAGTTTAGTTCATCACAAGATATCGCATTGGTCGTATGTAGCTCGGTATGAAATTATTCTTTTGGCGAACCCTATGGTGCATTTGGGCTAATAAATCGTCAAGGAGTACATACATATTGTAATGGTATGTAAATATTCCTTGGTTTCTCCAATTTAATTGCCATTGTCAAGTTTTGTTTATGTTGTCGATATTGAATGTGATACATTTATAGAAAGGATTCTGGTGTAAGCATGTAGAGATATTTTCTTGAGTGTGTATTTTCTACTCGGTGGCTTAAATTTATCTGTTCCTGTCGTCAGTGGAATACGTTAATACACCAATTTACCGCAACGGACCAATGGCGCTGCTGTTAGTGTGATGTCCATACCGCAGTATTCCGGAGGTTCTCAACCTGGGGTCGGGGCCATTTCAGACTCTAACTGAGAAATTCATACAGTTTTTTTTCAACAGGAAGAAATTTTAATCCTCTAATTTTCAAAATTGCAAAAAGATTTTTGAAAATCAGTATTTTTGTAGTTAGGCACTTAAATATGTACTAGACCTCTTATCATTTAAGGAAGACAATTGAGTTAGTATGTATAAGCTACGCATACGACGCACATTGTTCCGTTATGTTTGTGTTTATCCCCGTAAAAACCAACACGACGAAACAATGTGCGTCGTACGCACGGTTTACACATACTAATTCGATTGTCTTTCTTAAATGGAAAGAGGTATATGAACGTGTGTAAAATTTATCTAAGTAAGGATGTGGAATTAATGTGTCGTATCTTAAGAATATGAGGAACGAACGAGTTAGAAGTAAATGGTATGGAAGACATACGAGGCGAGTGTCCATCGCACCTATTATGATCTAATATCAATAGTTAAGGAGATATGCGACATCTAAGTTTGCATTTTTTTTCGATATTTCTGACTTATTCTTTGTAAAACGTCGGACTATCAATACACTAACTTATATCGAATATGAAAAATTCATTCCCTTTAATACAAGTCAAATAAAAAAATAAAAACCCTCGAATTCCAATTGGAATTTTTTCAGGGTTTTTATCATTTTATTTAACTTGTATTGAAACGAATGAATTTTTTGTAATCGATATGAGTTACTGAAATGATAGTCCAACGTTTTACAAAAAATAATTCAGAAATATTTTAAAAAAATGCAAACTTGATGTCGCATATCTCCATAACTATTGATAATAAGTCATGATAGTATGAACATTTTCGAGTCACAATCAAGGCAGGAATATAGTCCTGCGAGATGATTAATGTTTTCCGAATAACCCTGTATATTTTTAATAGATTTTTTTAATATAAGCAACGTAGGTATTTATGATTAAGATCCAGAGAACTTTTAGTATCCACTTGGTCCAAAGTCTGCTGTGAATCTTCCCTGGGGCTGCCTTAAAACCGAGGACTACAGGTATCTCCCACGAACCATTAACGACATTTGGTCCACCGACAACAGGTCCATGGCAAAAGGCCTACGTGACAAAAGATCTACGGGACATTAGATTCATTAGATTATTACTTCACATACATTTTTTGCAATACGAGTAAATCCAATTTATTTACTTCTTCTATTCAATATTTTTTTACACATTTCTTACTTTTTACAAACATAACACATTTTTTATTACGAGTAGTTCTGCTTTCTTAGAGCACGATAAAATATGTTTCAGCTAATTCAAATATCACATTGTGCTTCACTAAAAATATGTAATAAAAAACGACATAATGATTACAAACAAATTTTTAAAATGTTTCTTTTTTGAAAGAGCTTTAAATAAATAAATAAATTGCTGCTGAAGAAATCATTAAACACACTCTATTACAAATTCTTAAAAACGTACTCGATCAAATCAACTGACGAAAATATTGCATAATACAACCATACATATCATAACAAAAAATACTTTAGGTTAGGTTTGGTTAAAAAAATGTATTAATCTATTAAATAAATAAAAAAAATGTGTGGAAACCTTTTTATAGAATGACCCAGGGCTTACGATCTATATGAGCTGGCTTAAGTGATCACTCTGCACAATGAAACGTTCACCAATTCCATGTTCCAAATCCGAAAACCATTCGCTTATTTGAAGGGACTATGCTGAGACCTAACCTATTCAGTCCGGGAAATTTTTCTGCTGGATTCTGCGTCACACAGAAATCATCATCAATTAGATGTGAGAGAACAGAATTAAGAAATAAATCTGTCAAAAAGCATAGACGAGACGACTTCAAAGACGGCCTAATAAAATTGTTGGCATTCCAGATTCCAGGTTGCAGCCATCGATACCGAAGTTTGAGAATATTTGGTAACCGCCCCTGTTGGAATATTGCGGAACATTATAATGTGTGACAAGCACTTACAGCATACCATTTGGCTAGTCCACCAGTAGCAGAGGGAAATTATCCACGGCTATAGGGGCTGTGTATTTCAGACATTAATTGAATTTGCGGGTAGGTACATAATTCCGTATCCGGGATTAGAATTGCCACCGACCGCAGAACTGCCGAAAGATATAGAATCAAGAATCTATGGGATGGCAACAATTTAGTTAAGCGACATACAATTACACCCCTTACAGACACGGAATTCTTTCTATACGCAATGGGAATATTGAGCAAATAAAATATATGCCATTCTTGTTCTATCAAATACATCTATCTAGTTTATAATAGCTCTAGCCCCTCAGAAATGACGGTACTTTTACATGTCGGTTCCTAAAGAATCTTTTTCTTATGGTGCCATCTCCTATCGGAGGTCGGCGATCATACTGGCAATTATGATTCTATTCACTGCCGCACGGAATCGCTGAGTCGAGTTACACTTATACCAGTTCCTCCTTGACTGATAGATGTAGTGCGGTGATTGTGTAAAAGTGATCACTTAAGCCAACCAATGACAGGTCCAAGGCCCTATAAATGCCCAAAGACTTGCATACATATCTACTTATATAATATATATATATAATATATATATATATATATATATATAATATATATATATATATATAAATATCTATATATGTATATATATATAATATATAACCCGCGTCAAAATATGGTCCTCAGAAGGACCATTCGTTAACCGACGTTTCGCCTGAATCACAACAGGCATCTTCAGGGTGTCTTGTTAATAAATATCCGTCACGAGGGGCAGTGCAAGCACGTCCGTTCGTATCGGAAGCTTATTACCAAGTGAGGTCTGGTAAGTCAAAATCTAAATTCGGGTACTTTGGTCATCATTATTATGGTCCTTCTGAGGACCAGATTTTGACGCGGGTTATCCCCAAAGAAATTAATACTAACATTTCTAACACCCGTGAAAACCTTTACTATAACACATATATGTATATATATATATATATATACGTATGATACGCAACAAATAAATGAAATGCAGAGACACACACAAACATCAAATAATAAAACTGAAAAATTAATTGCTAAAACCTGGATTCGAATCACGGACCTCTGTCTTACGCGGAGAGCGTGTTACTAATTTCACTATCCCTTACTTACTTAATAAGTCGTCAATATTTGATAGTTATAAATGGTTCTCTTTGAATTATTCATTCACTTATTTTTTTTTATTATTCCATTTTAATATTCGGGTAGTAATCGACTGTTACGAGAATATCAACGTACCTTTGATGCCTTTCGCTAGTCGATTTCCGAATAATGGAAATATTCTTTGCTAAACTGCAAATAAAGTATATATTATTTTTAGTAAACATATATATTTTTTTCATTTTTTAAGGAAACGAGTCTAGTAATATTTGATTCGAAATAAATAAATGAATAGGATATATAATAATATAATCATTTCTATAATCTATTTTTTCAGCCATGAAGGTTTTAGAGTACTCCATTCGAATGTTTTGAGAAAAGATAGGATATTTTTTTAAATACCTGTAAATTATTTACAAGTTCCTATAAGTACGAACGTTATCCGTCATTTATTTATCCAGCATCTGAGGGACTCGCGTCTTTGTCTTCTGTTCCTTAAGAAGGAAACGCCTCGAACACAGGGGCCAATATCCTGTTATTTTGCCAGTTACATAAGAAAATGCAGCCGTCCGGACGTGGGACGGTTAGCCGACTTTTATTGTGGATTCTCCTCAAGTAATCCTTACACGTAGCCTAAAAAGAATTGAAAGCTGTCAAGTGTAATTACTAAAATTTTTTTTTTTTCACTTTCTCTAGAAGGTTTTCCGTGGGATTTCGAATAGTTTATATTTATCAAATTCTTCTCAAGTACTCCTTCCACACAGCCTAAAAAGAATTGAAAGCTGTACAGTGTAATTACTAAAAATAAATATTTTTCACTTTCTCTAGAAGGTTATCCGTGGGATTTCGAATAGTTTATATTTATCATATTCTTCTCAAGTACTCCTTCCACACAGCCTAAAAAGAATTGAAAGCTGACAAGTGTAATTACTAAAAATA
This sequence comes from Agrypnia vestita, assembly GCA_016648135.1. Classification (NCBI taxonomy): domain Eukaryota; kingdom Metazoa; phylum Arthropoda; class Insecta; order Trichoptera; family Phryganeidae; genus Agrypnia; species Agrypnia vestita. Next base: position 5,711 of record JADDOH010005289.1, on the reverse strand, counting down.
AATATTTTTTCACTTTCTCTAGAAGATTTTCCGTGGGATTTCGAATAGTACATATTTATCATATTTATATAAGCTTACTTTTATAAGTAATAATTTTGTTTTATTTATCCTATATTAAGGTCTAGTGCAACAATCCTACAATCAACTAACAGCCTCTAGAGCACTGGCAGAATCATACATTTAACAATGGTATATATATATATATATATATATATAATCGATGGCGTAGCTTTACACAAGTAATATCTGGCTACCACCCTTAGGATTGTGGTTTTGTACTTTATTTCTCCACCTACCGAGTGACGGTCGGTTGATTGAGAGTATTTATAGATGGATTGAAACTCTCTTCACCTAGTTCAGAGTCGAAGTAGGAATTAATGAACTAATTAAAATAATCTTAAAAACATTTTTATTTTGACAAAAAATGTTTATTGAGGTTGGTTGAGGCTTAGTCATTTACATTATTTATTGAATTGGCGTTAACTTTGTGGAGTGACATTATAATTATATATAAATAGATCACTTGTCTAAGACCACTAATGAGTTTAAGACTATACGACTAGTTAAGACAACTAGAGATGTTGTCATCAACGGATGATGATATAAACACCCGTTGATGACAACATCTGTAGTTGTCGAAACTAGTGTAGTATTAAACTCATTAGTGATCTTAGATAAGTGATCTATTTATATATAATTAGTCATTTATATTGTGAAAATTCATTTTTCGGAATTTTTCTTTTTCTATATATGTTTGTTAAACACGCAGTTTTTCTAGAGATAGGCCCCGCTTATCTAAATCAATTTTGAATTACTTTATTCTTTTTTTTCTTTTATTTTGTAACCTTTGAAGCCGTTTTTTTTCTTTATTGTAGTTGTTTAATTGTTTATTTATCTTATTTTATATTTATATTATTATTACTTTTTATATTTATTCTTACTTGCATCATATAAATTGTGTTTAATTTTTATTATGTTGTGTTAAAAAATATTTTTTATAATATATTTTTATGTCATAGAGGCATGTTTTCCATCTACTTTGCCATAAGAACTGTTTTAAGATACTGGCGTATGCCTAGTTTGACCAGAAATTAAACATTTTTTTGACGTAAAAGAGAGTTTTGGTATTGGCATTCCTAAAAGTTATGTTCATAACTCAATCCTGCCCTGTCCAAGTTTCACCATCTTCATCTTACATGAAGTTCCCTCAGCCCCGTGAAGTGAACTCATTTCCTTGCGTAAATATTTATCCAGGAGAAAGGGTTTGCGTAAAATCTTCCAAAGGGCTTCTAGACTGGGGTAAATTGGGGCGATTTGTTTACAATTTTGGTTTGTAAAATACACATTTTATTGAAAAATTGTTTCGCGGATGAAAGCCTGAGAGAAAGAGAATCTTTTTCTCTGAGTCATCACTTTACGAGTGATCGTCTTCAGGTCTCTCAGAGATGAAGCTACTTGTGTGGGAAACGTGTATGGACAAACATTTACATGGTGAACCAAGGCTTATGTCCAGTATGAGCTGGCTTAAATACATTTTAACATTTTTGAAATTTATATATATCGACGGTCCCTATGGTCGTTTTACTATCTTATCTGATTTATCCTATATTTACAGATAATTAAAAAAAAAATTATGGTCAGTTTTGTTTAACATTGTCCGAAAATACAAATTAATTGAATTGGATGGACAAAAGATTTAAACAGTGCAGAAATTTGAACAGATTTTTCGCAAGGTTTTAATCATTTTCTTTGTGAATGTGAATGAATTTTTAATAAACAGTTAAATTACCTTCATGATAGTCCAACATTTTCCAAAGGATGAGTCATAAATATTAGAAAAAAAATGCAAACTTTGGTATCTCCTTAACTGTTGACATTTCACCAATGGCGACATGTTTATATACATCGGTTATAAATTATATTATACCCTAATCTATATTATAATTTATAGGTAAACAAGATATATTATTGATGCATCATAGACATGAAGCTATTTTGTATATGGGGAAACAGGTATGGGGTCTTTTTGGGTGTTCATAGGGCTTATAACCTATCGTACGCCTGGCTTAAGTGAACACTTTACACAATATAACATTCGCCAATTCCACCCATGACAGACTACTACGTCTATCAAATTTTTGGAAGTTGTTTATATATGTTATATTTTCACAACTTGTTCCATATGTGAGTTGCATTTTTACTACTGCCACCTGTGTTCGAATTTGTCGTTCCCATAAACCAGTACAGATGTCGCTGTTGGTAATGGGATATCTATTCATATAAAAAAATTGCTTCGTCTGTATGAGATATCTATGATAAATCTTGATTAATGATGTCCCCCTGGGGATAAAATTCTTAATATATAGTATAATTGATGTGATGAATCTTTACCACTACTCTGTAGGACTCATTGAAATAGTCGTAAATTCGTCAATCAGTCTGCATGAATTTCTTTGTGAGATTTGAGAGATTAGTGTCAGATCATGAAAAACTTTTCTTGTAATAATTTACATACGTGGTCACTTCGTTACCCATATTTTACCACTGTATTATTGCTACATTAATTAATCATGTTCCTCGTTTAAAATTCAATTTAAATAGTCAAATATATAATTTTTCAATATTTGCTAGCGATTGTTTGTGGTTATTAAATTTTATAAAATGAACACATTTTAATCACTTTAGTTTATTTATTAAACCCAACCGGTGGTTAAAATCAAGATGATAAAAAACTAATCCTTAGCATTTGGTTATTAACTTTTATTTCTATTTTGAAATAATTCTAATACCCGACTGTATAAATATTAAAATATATTATGATGAAAGAAATGGTAAAATGATATTAAAATTCGGAAATTATTGGAAATATTTTTAATGTAGTGCTGGTGGTTAAATTTATTGTTATTTTACTAAATTTAACCCCAAATCTGTTCTAAAAAGTTTTCGATTTATTACTTTTCTCATTATCCCATATCAAAGGGTGAGGTATCTTATATTTTAATTTAAAATTGTAAATAAAATATGATAATGTGATGTTATATGATTGGTTTTTTATCATACTGATCAAGGAAATAGTATTTTAATATGTACACTCAAGCTAATTATATATTCGACTCAAAATAAATAACTTCATTGTTTGTTCTTCAAACACAGCAAAATTATTTTGTGGTGACATTATAATAATAATTTATAAAAATAAACTTTGTGTACATTTGTTATCCTGACGAAGGGGTCATGGGCTCTGAAACATTTTTTCAACAAAAAAGTGGTGTAAACAAAGTTTATTTTTATAAATTATAACTACATTGTTATTGTTTTTGCATTAAATATTAATAATAGATTTAAATATGCTTATCAATTGCTTTTACAAAGTCCCATAAAAACCCAAAAAACTTCCATATCTTCTATAAAAATAGCTTCATCTATATGAGTCATCTACAATATACTATGTTCAAAATACGTTTTATTTACTATTATTTAGCCTTATAGCTTAAATTTCTAGGAATAGTTTGAGCCATTCTTTAAAAAATCCCAACGATTGACTTTATAGATGTTTGAAACATTAGATAGAATAAAGAAAGGAATGCTGAGATGGTTTGGTCATGTGGAACATAAGAACGAGGAAAGGATGGTTAAGAGAATATATGAGGCGAGTGTTGAAGGCATCAGGAATAGAGGGCGTCCGCGAAGGACCTGCCATGATTACTTACTACATGTATTGGAGGATGGCCATGTTAAAAGCCTCAACAACCGTAGAAGATGAGATGATGTATGAATGTAGCCGAAGCAAAAGTGGTGTGCCAGGATAGAATAGTGTGGCGTTCAATCCTCTCTGCCTACCCCTGCGGAGAAACCGCGTGATGGTTAGTTAGTTAGTTAGGATACATTAATCAATTAAGTTATCGGTCAATATGTATCGTTTGTTGAGTACGTATTAAAAAATTTATCAACATATTTCACTGCGTATTATTTATTATAAGAAAAATAACGAATAGGTGAATTTTTAAACGAATTACATTACTCTTTTGCGTTTCTCTCGAAACTTCCTCTTTTGAGACTGGTGGGGATGATATCTCAAAAACTATTAGGCCGATTTTGTTGAAATTTTCCTTTTTTTTATTTATATTTACATATATTTAAAATTTAAAATAAAAACACATCTTACATTATCTACTATATACCATATACCATACTTTTAAGTTGATATAACGCACCGTTTGCTTGTTATGAATTTTTTACTTCGATTTTTTTTGTAAAAAAGCTGAAATTATTTTCTGTTAACCTTTTATAACTAATTTCATTTTCGCAAAAAAAAATTTATTCAACATGTTACATCAATACATCTTTTAACAAAAAAATAATACACTTTTTCACTTCACTCAAAACTCTGAGGACATGATTATCTCCACCACGAGATAGCACATAACTCCGCCATACTTTAAAAAAAATTTGAATGTATTTTTTGATGTCTTAAGTTGGTTTAACTTCTTAAGGCGTACACGTGACATTTACGTTTCTCTCTGGGGAATTGTGACTGTATTAAGTGTCGTTCGCAGCTTACGTTAACTCCGAGAACAATCGTAATTATTATGTTCATATTTGCGAGGAAACGTAGGAAGACATATTAATTTGGGGTACGCATAGATGAAGGGGTGAGAGACAAAAGCGGTAGTTTGGTAAACTTCTAATCGTATCTACTTCTCCCATTTTCGACTGAATAACCTTCCTTGATGGATTAATTCCGTGGTGTTAGCAAACCCCAACGAATATGTTAATGGATGTTAGCAGTCAATCTCTGTCGTTTGTCGTATACCTGTTTAAACTTTACCAACATATTTCACTAAATATTATTATAAGAAAAAAATCTAATGCCTATTATTATATTTTCAGCTAGAATCACGGGTTCGCGGCGGTCCAATGATCCAAATGAAACACTATAAAAAAATTAATCTTTTACTTATTCAAAAAGTCACTGGACCCAAACTTAACTGGAACGATATTCCGTAATTCGATTCGAGTATATCCACTTGCCTGTGTAACACTTTATTTATGTCGTTTCTTTTGCACTGATTATCTTCTAGAATACTCCGCACGCATGCAGGTAGGTACTTTGGTATTATCTTATTCGCTGGCTTGCTAACTTCGCATGGATCGCTCACTCGCTATATCTAGGACTTCCCTGACTATCAAATTCGACTTTTGTCCGCGTTCGCAACTACGCGATATATACAAGAAATGTTTTCTCCTGAAACTTCTGTTATATTCCCTTGCGTTCTACTACTTTCAAGGTATTTCCAGTTTATTCTGAAATATGCAGATTATTGAGAAATCCTCGATTTTGTGCAGTTCCTTTTGTTTCTAACATCTCTTGACCATATTTTCATATTTAATCTTAATTATATAACGGAAAATCTGTTTGATGCAGCAAAAACTCTTGAACGGTGCGCGCTGGCGTGGATGATGGAAAATCAACTGCATAGGGCAATGCAGTTGATTTTCATCATTTCCATCATGAGGTATGAATTGAAATATATATTGAACTGTTGAGAATTAAAATGCCGTATTATTTGTTCCATATTTATCGTCAAAAAAAATCATCATAAATAATTATTAATTTATATAAAATGTTTTTTTTAAAGCACGCAATTAATAAGAATATGTCGGCACTCTTTTAAAATAAGTATTGTAATTAATAATAATTTTACTTTTTT
>JADDOH010005288.1:0-29640 GCA_016648135.1 Agrypnia vestita | reverse complement strand
ACTTTATGATTAATTCGATAAAGTATTCGATTCACTCTCATTTAATTGACATAAATAAGGTAAATTTTAGTCAATAAAAATCACTAAATAAGAACTCGTGTGTCACCCGTGTATCGAGAATCAAGACAGAATGAAATGAATTCTAAAATAAGGAAACCCCTTTCTTAAATCGAATGTATCAATACAACAGATATACCAACAAAAAAAACCCACTTAATCTACCCTTAACCCTTCAAATCTTCCTTCGTGCTATAAGGAAACAAGTCAAAAATAAATGAACACGGGGTCGTCCTTCACGCTTAAGGTAAGATTATCTTCTGCAAGAGGGCATTTTTCTCGGATTTCACTCGGATTTTGTGTCCTGATTTCACGAACAAAACAAAATGGATTAACTCGCAAGTACATACTTAAAAAGTTACATATTTTATGATATTAAAATTTCATAATTGAGAGTGAATTCGATTAAATTTAATTTGTGAAATTAGGACATTCAATCCGACCGAGAATAAAAATTTATTGAAAGTCTGATTGAACCCCCAAAGACGGAAATTTAGCCATTTTTGTAAACCTGCTAATACTTTCAAAGTAAAGCAATCGATAGGTTTTTATTTATTGATAGATAATAAAGAACTTGATGTATTATTGTAAAAAAAGATCGTATTTACAGCGCATTTTTTGTAAATTAATATAATATTGTATGATTATAAAATAAAGGTGTTCAAATAATATGTTAAACAGGATATAACAGACCTAGCCCACAATACTTCTCAGTCAGATTCCTGACTATGTTGTGAGTCGAAAAAGTTCAAGCAACCATGATCTAACATCGATGATCTAATATCAATAATTACGAAGATAATCCGTTTTAAAATATGCATTTTCTAAAAATATTTCTGAATAATCTTCTCCTTAACGTCGGATCATCTTTAAAGTAATTTATGTGAAAAATTAGTCAGAAATATTGAAAAAAAATGCAAACTTTGAAGTCAATTATGTTCATAACTATTGATATTAGGTAATGGTTGCTTGAACATTTTGGACTCATAAAATAAGAAGTAATCTATCTACCTTTGAAGTGAACTAGGTATATATATATATATATATATATATATATATACATAATTAACAAGTGCCATAATTTACCAGTTGAATAAGAATGTTAAGTTATAAGAAATCTAAACCTCCCAAAAACTAAATAAAATAAATATCTATTTTTTACTTGTCTCCTTATATAACAGAACTGTGCATTTAATGAGATTGTCGATTCCTTAAATAAATACAATACACATTACTTTCTGAATGCTCTCCAGTCTCAGACTTGGTGGCAATAAATTATTTTAAAGTGTCAAGCCACTCCAAAGTGGATCCAAGTTTCAGAATGGTGGGCCACCATACACACTGTACCTATAGTTGCAAGTCAAATTAATTATCACAAATCAAATTCATTTTGTTTGTTATAGATAAGAATGAAGGTTATATTCATGATATTTTTCTAAAACATATTGTCTATCGTAATATTATGATTACTTACTTACTTACTTACCCTACTTACGTAGGGCTAGGCATAGAGGATAGAGCCCCACACTATTCTGTCCTGACATACGACTCTCGCCTCATCCACATTCATACATCTTCGCATTATCTTCTGATTAAAATAAATAATAATAACACACATTTTCGTAAAATAACGCGAAAAGTTAAATAAGCATTAATGTTCGCCTTTAAGATAACAAAATCCATACAAAACAAAATATAGTTTCAAACATAGGAAATTACACACAAAAAAAGATAGTTGCTTTACTAGAGAATGCCTTTAAGGTTTTTAAGTTTTAAATATTTAAAAAAAAATTGCTATTACAAATATAATTAAAATAATAGAATATAAAAAATAGAAATAAAACAATTGAGCTTGAATATGGTAAGAAAAAGTAATAAAATAATTTAACTAAAGTTGAATATAGAAAAACACATACAATCATCGAACTTGATTTAGAAAAATAAATAAAATAATTTAACTTAGAGATTGGAAACAAAAATACCAAGGTAGCTTTATTATTAAATACTATACATGATTAAAATCAAAAACAATTATTTTGTTGTACGTATTTATTTGCTCAACTTTAAAAAAAAACTCAAAATCACGTAATACTGTGTATGTGTAACTTTACAATAATTATTTTGTGCGTATGTATCATATTTCGTGTTGAATAAACAATAAACGTGTAAACTCAAACGTATGCGAAGGTGAAATACAAACACACGAAAAACAAATACACCTAAAAAAGAATCACTAACACACGCAAAAATGAATCACTAACACAAGCATAAAGTATTTGGTGGATCTACGGTGGATCATTGTTGATCGCGTATTCGTATACCGCGATCAGCACGCACACATGCAAAAAGGAATCGGATGCCGGCCCGAAATTGAAAAGAATCAAAGGAATCAAATGAATCAAACCTTTTGGATCAAAGGAATCGAATCATTTGATTCTTTTAAATGATTCGTTCAAAATGAACGATTCGTTCATACCCGAACACCTCTAGCGCAATTGCGCCAACTCAGTTTACTGCGCCGGGTGTGTCGACTCATTTCTCCAAAATGTGTTAGCGCACGGCGCACTGCGCGGGACCGGGAGAATTCGAAAGGTGTTGAGTTGCGGCCTAGTCTTATTGAACATTTGAACACCTTATTATTTCATTTTTATAAATTGCCAATTATAACTCCGTGATATGTAAAAGGAGTGATAGGTAATCTTTCTTTTCTACATTTTACTTTACTGGCCACTGGGTTTTAATTTGACAGATAGCTAAGTTGACAGCTTTGGCTTTTTTAAAGATAAAAGGAATGAAATGTAGAATCAGAAAAGTAGTGATATTTATAAGTGAGTACAGGAAATAGAATAATTATATTAATAAACGTTATTTATATACAATACAATATCTACATATTTTAGAATATTATTTCAAAAAATAAATTATGGAATTCGTTTACGTTCGAAAATCAAAACGAATGCAAGCGGCCAGCCGTGAGTAACGCTGCGCTGCGCCGCGCAATTACGCCAACTCACTAGGTATTCGGTAAAAACAAATCATTAAAAAATATATCACCTACTTTTTTAAAGCATTATCTTTTTAATATTACCGAATAATTACATACTGACTGAAAAAACAGCACTCAGCTTTTTAACTGAATACGTATTAGAAATTTAAATTAAGTTGACTGATGAATTATGAAGTTATGAAATATTTTTTCAGCTTAATTAAAAATAAATATTACCACAATATATAACCATTAATTTTTTTACGATATACGGTCACAAATAAAATATTGGTAATAATCATACTTAAGTAATATTGCTTTTACTTATTATAGTTAAATTATGAAATTAAAATAACAAATTATTAACGAAGTTAGATCTTTAAATCATAAAAATGAACATAAAGAATTTTTCTAAAAAATAATTAACTTTTGATAAAATAAAAATAATTCCCATGTATTTATTATTATTATTATTTATAAAATAATAATAATTTTTTATATAATATTTAAAAAATATATATTATTTTTACTGTTAATGTTGGGTCATTCATATTATTCAGTAAAGATTCGTAAGCATTATTTTTAGATACGTTGTTTTTATAAGGTGGCGACCGTGGATTCCAGAGGTAAGAGTGACTTTTCGCATCACGCCAGCGGGCCATTTTTGAATATTATATTAATTAATTTTGTATGCGCACACACACCCGCCCGCGCTTTCATTCTCTCACTCGCTGAGTCAAATCAACGAGCCAACGCAGTAACGCACAACACAGTTCGTGCGCCGTCTGCGCTAGTGCGCTGGGAGCCTGTAAGTGCGGCGCACTGGCGCCACAGATGACTGGCGCATGGCGTAGTGCGTCGTTCGACGGCGCACAGCTCACTCGGCGCGTTCCTATTTTGTTGCGCCATGGCGCAATTTTGAGTTAACTCAATGAGCCGGCGCAATGCGCTGCGCCAGAGTTACTGAGTTGACGCAAGGAATTTTGCTGAGTTACCCATGTCTATGGGACACTGATATCTCGAGGCGGGTGAAGGGATATAAAAATAATAAAATCGAAACAATTTTACATGTTTCTATATTGAGCAAAGTAGCAAGTGATCTACATAAAACGAGGCAAAGTGGTAGTCAGTTTACAATTTAAATGAATCTTAATCTAGAGAGGCAAAAAAAATAGAAAACAACAAAAAAGGCAAGGCACATACAGAGTCTGATCTTAAAGCTAAAACGGGTGGTGACGAGAACCCTTTTTGGTAGAACTAGGCGAGCGGGAGAAAAAGTCTTTAAGCTGGGGTAAACCTGTTTGCAGAGAACGTGAAGGATGTTTTCTTCGTGCCGCTTCTTTCGGTCGGCGGCGGCTTCTGCTGGTCCTCCTCTGTGGATGCAGGTTTCGTCTACGGCTTCTGGCGTCGCCGGGGTACTCGTGCGGTCGTCGGTGGAGCGTCGGTTCCCCGTCGCGGTGGTACACTGCGGCGTCGCGGCGGCACTGATGCTTAGGCCCGAATACAGAGTCAATACTTATACGATTTTAAGGTTTAAGGGACCACTCGAAAATGTAATTTGTAGTCAGAGTCAAATCTATATTCGTTATGACGTCACACACCTCGACAAACGAAAGGAATGTGTCCACCTTACAATTGGGTATGAAATTTCTATGGTTCTTCATTTCACAGTCAATGCTTAGCGGTGCGCATGCGCATTATTGACATTATTGTAAGGAAACCGGCCAAATATCTACTTTTTTTGACAGTTGTTGAAAGCTGCTCGATACCTTCCTTTAAATTTTACTGAAGTTGAATTTATTATAATCATGGCGAATTTCGACCTGTTGGACGGTAGTTTTACGGAGTATTATATTCAAAACCTCGATGAAATAGATAGGATGAATAGGCCGGTAGCAATACGACGGTATTTGCGGGATTTTGAGAATCCCGTAGAATTTTACAGTTCTCAAAATTTTAAAATGAGGTTTCGGCTGGAAAAGTCGACAGTGATGGAAACAATAATGCCATTATTGTTTCCAAATCACAGTGTTATTACCAATCGAGGCCTGCCGATTCCTCCCATCATACAAATTGCGGTAGCGCTGCGTTTTTTTGCGACGGGAAATTTTCAGGTAAATATGGGGAATGAATATTTTATAGATGTCTCACAGACACGAAATCATATTTTTATGGGGAAGTAGGTAAGTCTTTGGGTGTTCATAGGGCTTACGACCTATCGTACGGCTAGCTTGAATGATCACTTTACATAATGTAACATTCACCATTTCCACCCATGATAGAATACCATGTTTATTAAATCTAATCAATAGTATATTGATTGATTAATGATGTCACTGTGACAAAAAATCCAGTACTGTTCTTAAAATTTGGACAAACTCAAAATATTCTAAATATGGGGACTTCAGAAAAAAAACAACACAATCTTTAAAGTATTTTATCAGCAATTATCTATAATATATTTTTTCAGACTGTAAGCCGCAATAAGCCAGCCAACTTCTTGCAGAATCGTGCGAACCATTTCCCGTCAATTGGCACAGCAAGTCAAAAATTTTGTTAAATTCCCTCGGTCGTCCCAGGTCCTATGTGAAAACCGAGGGCTATTTTATCAAAAAGCGCGATTTCCAGGAGTGGTGGGATGCATTGATTGCACCCACATTCCCATCAAAAGCCCTACGAGAGCCAGAGGGGAAATATTTAGGAATAGGAAAGGGTGGTTCTCGCTGAATGTGCAAGTAGTGTCCGGTCCGAGGATGGAAATATTTGACATTCTTGCCAGATGGCCGGGTTCCGCACACGACTCAAGAATTTTCTATAATAGCAGCTGTCGTAGGAAGTTTGAAGAAGGAACGGTCTCAGGCATCCTCCTCGGTGACAGCGGGTGTGCTCAGACGAGCTACTTATTTTCGCCAATTACAACAAACTTAAATGCAATAACCAATGCTGAGGAACATTATAATAGGTCACAAATAGCGACAAGAAATGTTGTGGAGAGGTTATTTGGGGTTTGGTAAAGGAGAAAATCACAAGTAAATAACAAAATATAAACAAAAGGCAGATAAATACAAAGAAAAGAAAATAGCAAAGCATAAATATCAAACATCAGAAAATAACAAAGCATGAATATAAATAAAGCAAAATAAGATAAAATATAGAAGATACAACAAAATACATAAACACATTGTATGCAAAGGAAGAATAATATATAATGTGTGTGAAATATATGAATGAGTATTGAAAAATACATGGGTGACAGCTAAACATGAGAAATAATTACAAAAATTGCACCGTAGAGACAGTATCGAGTGCAAATAGTCACTCCCCTGCGGGAAAAAAAGAAAATAAAAATAAAATACATCACAAACATACAAGGACTCGCCAGTCCGGAAAACCACTGCCGGCAGACAACAACCTTGGTAGTAAAGCAAACTAATAATATTACAATTAAAAATATTTTAAAAATAAAAAAATCAGTGAAACAGCTAGTAAAATGAAGCGGCTGGTAATACGCAGAATATAAAAGCATAATTAACAGTATACATCCAATATGAAAATAATGTGAAAAACAATAGAAATCAAGAGTAGCGGTAAACAAAATAATGGTAAAAGAAAAAAGAAATGTGAATAGTAAAATTCTAAATGAAAGTAAATAAATTGAATAGCAAAAAAAGAAATAAGAAATAAACGGAAACAAAATGAGAGCATAAAATGTTGATATTGGCTAATAAAACGTATATAAATGACAGAGAGTGAGCAAGAAAAACCAGTACATAGCGGTTACACTCCAGGGGGAGGTCCCCTGAGAATTTTCCAACGAGAGACCCACACCCGAATAAAGGATCTGAAGTAAGACAGGTTGTTCGCGTTTCTCACAAGATCCGAGTTTACGAAGGAAAATCCACCTATACCCCTTCTCAAGTCCTCTCGACAATCATTAAGAATAGGGCATTCTTTTAATAGGTGCTCAGGTGACTGCCTCACGCGACTGCAGGTACACCAGGGGTCACTAGCAAGTCCCAAGTCAAAAAGTTTACTTCTGAACTCACCGTGAAGTGGTTCAACATTGGAGTTCCCCTTTCTACTGTCGATCTAATCGATACTGTTGGAAGGAAAGTGTATGTCCACCTTCCCTGTGTCGCAGTATCCCACTTTTCTTGCCAGACTCTAAGAGTCTCTCTCCTAAGCCCCGCGCATTGTTCCTTGAATGTTATGGTATCTGAGGGGCTAAAGGCGCGGCCATGATGCAGCACTTCTAAACCCTTCCTCAACGAGCAGCGGGCTGCCGTTTCCAGAACCAAAAGATCTGCAGGTAAGACCCCTGCTAGCACCGGAAGCGCCACACTGGAGGTCGTCCGATATGCAGCTGTCAACGCTAACATAGAACTTCTCTGGCCCCTGTTCAGGGTGGAGGAGACAACCGCATACCTAAGTCTATGCGCCCAAATCTCCGCCGCGTATGTCACCTGAGCCACATATACGGCATTGTAGATTAGACGCATAGCAGGCGCGCGTATACCCCATTCTGCCGTTGACATCCGTCTCAGCGCACCAAAGAAATCCGCTGCTCGTTCTAACACAGCCTTGACATGAGCCAAGAAGGAGCCCGACGTGTCCATTATCACACCCAGGTATCTAGTATTTTGGTAAAATTTAACGCGCGAATTGCCTAAACGTACAGTCGGACTCCGCCCCCTGTTCAGGTTTCCTTTCATCATCAAGGCTGTAGTCTTGTGAGGAGCAAGTGTCAGTTTATTGCGAGCACACCATTCTGTAATCAGGGACGATGAAGAGTTTGATCTGTGCTCCAATTCTGACCGACTCTTGCCAGACACCAGCAAGAGAGCGTCGTCCGCATATGCGACAATGACGCAGCCGGCAGGCAACGGCAACAGCAGGAGATCGTCGAACAGAACGTTCCACAGTGTCGGTCCAAGGACCGAGCCCTGTGGGCAGCCCATATTTGATTTTCTGGTGGTCGATAATCCCCCGTAAGTTAGAGTGATGGTTCTGTCCGATAGGTAGTCCTTTAAGATATTGTACAGATATAACGGGCACTGTCTTAGCTTAAGCTTAGTAAGGATCATCGCCCACCACGCACTATCAAATGCACCGGAGATGTCCAGAAAGACCCCCTGGGCATATTTAGCGGTGCAGTCCTTAACCCAATTTTGGGCGTACTGGATGGCGTGCACTGTGGACGTACCTCGGACAAATCCAAACTGCCGATCATAGGCAGGCGATAGAGCGGACTCCAGTCTGTTGCGTATCAGCGTTTCAAACACCTACCCGAAAACAGGAAGGAGCGTGATCAGCCGATACGCACCTGGGTCCGATCTGGGTTTATCATTGCCTTTCGGTATAATACTGAGCATCCCTTTCTTCCATTCAATTGGAAAGATGCCATTCAATAGGGATGTATTGAATACATATAGAACTTCATCGCGCGCATATCTCCATACATTTTTGGCAATGGTTCCAGTCAGTCTGTCCATCCCCAAGGCCTTTGTTGGACCAAGGAAGCGAAAGATTTTGTCCACTTCTGCCGCCGTTACCGGCGGCGGATTGCTGCTATGCAATAACATAGAGCTTGTGGGCAAACGCGCAAGCCTGCTTACTAAAAGATGTTGGTTTGTCTCCTCCCTAGGGATCTGCAACGGTATTAATTTGTTGACAAGACTATCAAGTGTGGAGGCCAGATCGGAAGTTGCCTCACCTCCGATTATGATACCGGAGAGAAGGCGCGCCGTACTCCGTCCTCCACCCCTAATGAGTCCTGTCACCTTCCAGGGGTCTGCGTTCCCTATGTTAGTGATCCATCCCCTCCATGAAGTACTTTTAGCGTCGCGGATGGCCCTGGAATACGCAGTGCGTGCTGCGCGAAGCGCGTCTGTGAGAGTGAGACTCACCTCAGGGGTGGTGCGGCCCTGCTGTACCGGCCCACACCTCCGATATGCACGCCGATAAACACCGCGAAGTGTAGAGAGCTCAGGCGTCCACCAAGACGTCTTCGCAGTCTTCCCTGGTTTGGAACGTTTTCTGAACATTTTCCAGTAAAACTATATCTTTAACAAAATATGAATTCCAGATCTGAGAGGCATATTCGAGGAGAGGCCTCACATATGTCTTATAAATAGTTGTGAATAGTGGTACGGTCAGATGTCAGATGTCTTCTCACTAAATACAAAATAGAGTTAGCCTTCTTAACCACACTCGCTATGTGCTCACACCATTTAAAGTCCTTGGTAATAGTAACACCCAGATCCTTCTGCGAGACCACTGACTTAATCAGGCTTTCGTTTAAGGTATACTCAATATTTGGGTTATTCTTGCCGACATGGAGAACACAACATTTGTCAACACTAAGACATATGAGCCACTGCTTTGTCCACTCCGATAATTGATTTAAGTCTCTCTGTAACACCTCATGGTCAGTAAGGGGATTACCGAAATATTTTGTGTCATCAGCAAAGAAACTCACAGTGGACTGGACAGCAGCACGAAGATCCAAAATGTATAAAATAAAGAGAATTGGTCCCAGCACACTCCCCTGTGGAACTCCACTTAAAACTACTTGCGGTGCAGATAGAGAGTCACCCACTCGGACAGCAAAGGAGCGCTCAGTCAAAAAGCTCTTAATCCATTGAAGTAGTGAACCACGGATTCCTAGATGTTCTAACTTAGCGATTAATCTATTAAGTGGGACTCTGTCAAAAGCCTTTTCAAAATCAAGATAAAATATGTCTATAGGTTCATGGCTATCAAAACTAGTGGACCACCTTTCTAGACATGTGAGAAGATTAGTCACAGTGGAACGTCCTGGCACAAATCCGTGCTGATCCAAATCTACAATGCCGTTGTATTCCATAAATCTTCATAAGTCCTCTGCGATAATTCTCTCCATTACCTTACACAGAACTGATGTTAAGCTTATAGGTCTGTAGTTGGCTGGATTCAATTTGTCTCCCTTCTTATATATGGGAGTTACCATTGCCCTCTTCCAATCCGCGGGTAGTTTTCCTTCATCAAGAGATTTTTGCATTATGGGGGCAATAATGGCGCTCAAGGGGCCAGCACAACGCTTTAGTACAATAGAAGGAATATTATCAGGACCAGGAGCTGTATCCTCCTTAAGATTTTTCAGCTGTTTCTCAATAAGTTCCGATGTTATGGAAACTGTTGTTATCGAATTGGCAGAACGCTGGGGATAGTCCATTGCCGGCAGTGCTCCGCCTGGTTCTTTTACATATGATTTGACAAACTGTGAAGCAAATAAATCAGCAACACACTGGGGGTCCACAACTATAGAGCCATCCTCATCATTACGCAAGACTCTTGGTACTGTAGATCTTGATGCCAACAGTCTACGAGTGTAACTATAAAATGCCTTTGGACCTTTATCAACAACTGATTGTTCATAACTTTTCCTAGAATTCCTTATTTCTGAAGTTATTTTATTATTTAGCACTCTGTATTTCTTATAATCTCCCGGGTTCAGATTCTTCTTATATATGTTCCACAGTTTCCTTTTTTCCTTGGTTAAATCAGCTATTTGTTTGGAAATCCACGGTTTACATTTTGACTTAAGATTTTTATTTAAGACAAGTGGGGCACAGGATTCTATATTGTCACGAAAAATTTCCATGAAATTGTCCCACATGTTATCTATATTCCCACTGGAATAGCTATGGGGTATGTTAAGGTTCGCTAGGACACCATTCACTCTATCAAAGTCCACACGCCAGAAATTATGTTTATACTTTTGTTCAGCATCATGCATTTCTTTGCCGCTATAAAGTTGCATGGTAGCCAGTAATATGACATGATCGCTCACACCCACCGGTGGAAGATAAACAATTTCAGTAACAATATTTTCGTCATTGCTGAGGATGAAGTCCAGCATGGAAGGTTCGTCATTACTTCTATATCTTGTCGGCTGGTCAACAAATTGGAAAAGGCTACTCTCGGTAAACATATTTGCGAAATCATTATCAAAAGATAAGTCTTTATTAAAAATAAAACAAAATACATAATTATATGCAAGGAAAATAACATAAACAGTAAAAGCTACACCAAAATAACAAAATAATAGAAAATAAAAGACGAGATCCCACGGCGGCGGCAGTGGAAAGCTTCAAGTCGAAGACAGGACAATAAAAAATAAAGAAAAACAATCCGCTCCCATCAAGGGGAAAAAGAAAGACAAAACAAAAACGTGACACCCGGCAAGGGAAGTCAGGACCGGCAGATATACGTCCGATTCAAGAGAAATACACCTGAGATTAAAAATAACTCAACCCAGAAACATCAGACTTGGTATCGATCGGCTCTACAAGAGCAAGCTCTTTACTCAGGTCCCTGCAGGATTTCCCACCGGGACACCCACACCTTAACAAACTCACGGAAGCATCCGAAGTTCCTTGCATTCCTTACCAGGTCCTCGTTAGAGGGACGGAGGCCCAGTACATTAATACTATGCCCAGTTATACCCTCAATCAAGTCCTCTCTCGTGTCGTTCATTATCTTGCATACCCAGAGGATATTTTCCGACGTCTGGGCCACACGGCCGCAGGTACACCACGGATCTGCGGAGAGTCCAAGGTCGAAAAGCTTCGACCTGAACTCTCCGTGTCCAAAGAGTATCTGCACCGTACAGTGATCCAGAACCGGAAAATATCCGCTGCCCTTATCTTTCAGAGCCACCTTCGGGAAGAAAGAATAAGTCCATCTCCCGGTGGTGGCCGTGACCCATCTTTCTTGCCACTTTTCAAACGTAATTTGTCTTAGTCTAAGACCCAACACCCGGAACCGCTCGTGATCCGAAGACCTAATGGTCCTACCAAAGTAGTTGACCTCCAGACCCCGCCTCAGGGTATGCAAGGCGCTAAATTCCTGAACCTCCAAATCCGCAGGAAGCACCCCCGCCAGAACCGGGAGGGCCGCACCAGACACGGTCCGATAGGCCCCCGTCAGCGCTAGCAAGGGCACTATCTGACCTCTATTCAGAGCCGAGGAAATCACTCCGGTACTTAGTCTATGCGCCCAGACCTCAGCGGCATATGTGATCTGAGCCACATATGTCGCCTTGTACATTAGACGCATAGCCGGTGACCGGAGTCCCCAATTTGATACGCTCACCCTCCTCATGGAAGTAAAGAAATCCCGCGCCCTGTCTGAGATGGCCATGGGAGAGAAAAGAGCCCGACGTATCAAAGATTACACCCAGCCATTTGACCTCTCGCTTAAATTTCACATTCATCCCTCTCATTTTCACAGTAGGGTTCCTCTCTCTACTCAGGCTCCCTTTCAACATCAAGGCCACAGTTTTGTTCGGCGCCAAAGATAACTTGTTCCTTTCACACCTTTCTTCTATCAGTTCGATCGACTTTTTACTCTTCTCTTCCAGCGCTAAGCGGCTCTGGCCGGACACGGACATTGCCGGTACAAAGAGTGATGTCAATACAACTCTCCCCTCCGGACCAAGCCGAGCACGTAGCAGGATTGCCGGGCTCATTAAGGATGATCAAGCCGCGACCGGATATGAACTCCTTGTAACGATTCAAAAATCGTTACGATTTAAGTCATAAAAAAGGAAACAGAAATTCACGTTGTGAAATAAATATTATAAATATTGCAATGCAAATAACCTTGAATTTTAAAAAAAACGTCTGGTTAATGCTCCGTTATGAAGCCACCGGATGTGACTTGTCGCGATTAACCTAAATTTTAAAACAATGGGAGATAAAAGGTTAGATATCTCGTTCTAATTAGCCTTGCACTTAATGTATATAAGTGAGAGAAAAGAGTCAACAATTTACTTTCTTACAATAGTATAAATGATAGCAAGGAAAGCAAGCCCCCGCATGCAGAGGGCAAAGGTAAAGGATACGCGGACACTAATGTCAACCCGACCTTTCTACGCTCGAGCGAATATTATCCCAACTTACTAGCGTGACACACCGCACGTTGCCGCGAAAGCGAAACGTAGTGAGCAAAGAATGTCGCCGTGTAGCAAAGGGTCACGCATTGCCGTATATATCATCTCAACCTTTGTAAGCTTCTGATAAGTATTCACGCTGCGGGCAAATTCTACGCTCGGTTCAACCTTAACGTCTTCTTACCATATAGTATATATGCAATAGCAAATCATCAAACCGACAGTCTGCGATCCATCGGCTTCGAAAAACATTATTTCTTCTGACACGTAAATAATAGCGCGGCGTCTCGAATGCCGGTAAAACTATTATCGTCAAAAGATACATAATTCGCCAACGGATGCAGATCTCGTCAAAAGTCTTGATACTAAAACACATACAAGGAAATTACCTTAGTCTCCAGAAGTTTTCTCAACTCGTAAATTTTGCGTAGTATCAGAGTGTAAAATTACCTCCAGTTATTGTAATAATAATAGTGTATCATTAGAACACGAGTAATAATCTGTGACAAATAAGTGCCGTAACTGTTCAGTAAAGGATTATATATTCCATCCAACTGTATACCCCAAGCGGGAGAACCAAATTTATAAATGTTAATATAAAATTTAAATAGTGGTGAAAGTCCTCTGAGTATCCCAGAATTACCTCGGTAACCAGTGATAAATTCAAATAATCTAAAGAAATAAAATAAACATTATCTATATCACCTTTAACTTAATAATAACTAAAATACTCATAACATAAAACAAACTCAAACCATATAAAAAACTTGTTTCTTGACTTGTGGAGTGGACGATATAAAGGAACTCAATATCTTCTATAAATAAAACATAAAGAGAATCTTAAGGGTTCCGGTTAGCGACATAATTCTATTGGAAACTTCTAAAAATACAAACCATTAAATCATCGTTACTAGTAGTGCGAAATAGACAAGTTTAATTAAAAAAACATAACTCTCCGTGACATCTTGAATTTCTACATAACTATCTGAAGTTGTTTTATTGAGACGGCGTATGTGACCACACGGTCCGTTCAGCCGCCTTGTATAGTGATACAAGGCCAATCTACTCTCCCTTTATCACCTTACATGGACAACAGTTAGTGAGTCATTGGTTATAATAAACCCAACATTCAGTGAGTAATTCTCAACTTACAGTTTTTCTACTATACCCGTACGAGTGCTTGTACTCTCTACTGTTTATAAAACGACTGCCCAATTTACGAGATTTCAAAACCTATTCTTAGATATTTTTCATACTCAAGTTCCTGTATTTTTATTGTATCTACTGTGTTTTAATTATTCTTATGTTATCTCCGCATAAAAACTATATGTCAACTAAAATGGTCCTATAATTTTTATTAATGTAAAAGTGTTCATTTAAGGTAATTGTTATAGAAAACCAGCTAAAAGAGGAATAAGTCCCATTATAAAGAATATGTGTTTATAATTAATTATACAAAAATTATCTTCAGTTTCCGGTGCACCGTAGATTCAATATTAACATTATAGGCAGGCAAGTTATTCTAGTTATTATAAATTTTTATTTTGTTATTTGTGTCAATACTTGTAATCCTTTTATATAAAATGTACCCTATGTATGTATTCAATATTTGAGAAAAGCCCTTCTGGTTATTTCTAATAAATAATTACTTCAAAACAGTCAACATCTTTCTCTATATCTTCCCCTCATTGTCGTAAAATCCTGAAAATGCACACTGTTTAACTTCTCTCTCGAGACTTCGGACTTTGACACGCCGCTCTGAGATTTCTCAGAGTCCGCTTTACTGCCTTCCCAAAACGTCGGAACGAGCTAGCCGAGTAAGAATTGAGGTAAGGGGTTTAGACCGTTACATCCTCAACGGCAATGCGGCGATCATGTGCCGTATGATTACCGTGGTCGAACCATAGTGGAGAGCGAGCATTTACGTCACCACCAATGATGATGTGCCGTCCCCTTAGTGCGTCCAAAACGCGGCTTAGACCCATCAAATGAGATCCGATTGGATCACTATAACAGAAATACACCGAAATGAAAAAGATCTCGGCGTCACCCAAAACCACGGAGGCACAGGTACGGTACTCATCGGAGAGGTGCTCCAGATAGAGAGGGCTCAGTCGACCAAGGTCAACCAGTATTCCCGCCATCGGAGTAGTGCCTTTTTCGAGCATCGCATGCGGCGCCTCAATCCGTGGGGATCTCCCACGTAAAGTGTACTGCTCCTGCGTAAAAGTTAAGGCTATCTTCATTTCCATTGCAACGTGCTGTAACTCTAGGGAAGCTGCACGAGATCTACCTAGATTTATCTGACCGACAGTAATCTCCAAACTAGCCATAATTTGTAATTTTTGCCACTGCGTCACATGCAGCTTTCTGTGCAGGGCATTCCCGATTACCGGTTGGGTGGTTAGCAGGCTTACGGTATCTGGTGCACGTTGCACACTTCGGTGGTTCAGATTTGGTGGGGCACGCGTCTTCTTCATGTCCTTCCAAAGCGCAGTGCTTACACCTACTCACCTTCTTTAAACATGCTTTTGAGGTGTGGCCGTAAATATGACACTTAAAATATCTGGTCGCCCCCACGAAATCCCTCACCCTACAGGCCAGCCATCCGATGAAACACATACCATTATTAATTAGTGTTCTCCTTACCTCCAGCTGCACCATATATACGTAGTTGACTGATTGGCCATCACGACGTCCAAACATTGAGATCCTTTTCGTGCTATTAATAAACTCTGATTTACTCATGTTTACTTTACCATCCAGGTTGGAGTCGAAGATTTCCTCCAGAAGAGATTTTTCTTCGCGGTCCCTTGGTATATCGTATATTACCACTTTTGGCAACATACCTTTTGGCTCAACTAATCTAAGCCCTCTGGCTTCTAGCCTGGTCTCAGTGAGTTTAACTGCCTCAATTCCTTCACGCGTGACAGTCTCTATAAGGACACCCGAGTTCCTTACTCGCCTTAGTTTGACTACTTGGAAACCATCTGTTTTTGGATTAATCGTCGACTTTACCAGGTTTTTGGTAGTTTCCGAGGACGATCCTTCCATGTTTTTCGGATATGCAATTATTGCTGGTTTTGGCGGTCCCACTGGCCGCGAGGTGCCATTAACTACAATAGAAGAGCTAGCAGCCGCCGCATAGCTCTAGTACTTGGATCCCCGTTGGCTGTGTTGGTGCCGTCCTAATATTATCCACAGTTTCCACCAGTTTTGTTAATATACTGACAGTCTCCTTTTCTTTATTTATATTTGCGTTCAGCAAGTTCTTCCCTTAGCACGCTGTTTTCCCCTCTCAGGGTAGCATTCTCCTCCAAGATTGCAGAAACGCAACATATGATTTCCAAATTTAAACCACAGACACGGTTTTTCTGTTCTTGTTTCAATTTTGATTTCTCCTCTGTTATAATTGTCTCCACGGCCTTGCATATATCTCGGATGCAAGTAAGAGGGTCTTGTCTTCCGCGTGCGTCCTTATCAGAAGACAATAATTCTGGTGAATCCACTCTAACTCTCTTCGTCCTCTTGCTCTCCAAGGTACCTTGTTTCGCCTTGCTTGGAGATAAATCTGGCGCAGATTGCGACAAGACACGTGGACCCATGGGTGGTGATCGTGCTAAAGATGACCGAGGGGTAAATACCTCCGCTCTTTTTTCTTCCATCTCTAATTGTTGGACGTCGGGCGGCTTCGTTGGCGTACTCTCCATACCAGTCTACCACAGACCACTGGGCCCTCGGCCGAAAAATAAAGTTGACCAGAGCCAGCCAACGTCTGTTTCACTAATAACTTAATTACTATTTATAGAGTTTTCCAAAAAGGTTCTCATAAATGCTCAATATTCTAACTTAATTATAGGAACATGTTTATGAAATGGGAGGTCACAGAAAATAACTAAGTATAAAAAGTCACTTGCATTTAAATAAATTTAAAAACACTGGGTCCGACACCCAATCAGAGTGGAAACAAAAATGGAAACGTCCTAACGGAATATTCCACCATACATAAAGTGTGGTAGAATAGTATTTTATAAAAACTGAAAGACACAATAACTGGAAAAATATTCAACGTAAATTAAAACTTAAAATACCACTTTTTCACAATATTAATCCGCACAAAAGTGTCATATTTAACGACGGTCCAACAAAATTTAAGGAAAAGTCACTAGTTATTAAATGTCACTTGCACTATTATTAAAGTAATTGTTTGAAGGTTCAAACATCTCCTAGGAGTGGGTTCATAATAGACTCGCCCAAATTATTTTCAAGTTTGTGTTTACTGGGGTATTATGCCGTGTTGCTACGACCTTTCGGGCCGACGTTTCGGATCCCATTGCAGGGTCCATCATCAGGGCTGATGTGATGTCTTGAATGTTGGTGTTGTGGTTATGTATCGGCTTGCAATACCGTGCCGAAGTCATGATGTGTTGTATTGTGTTGTATGTATGATTCATCTGTTGTCTGATCACTATCTCTGCGGAGTCTGCGACGAGAATGACTTTGAAGCGCCGGATACCAAGATGTTTTTTTATTTGAGACCATCATCTCTATTAATGTTTATCGGATGCTTGTAGATTTCTAGTGCTTCCTTGATAAGACGCGCATGGTGACTCTTAGGTTTTCCAAGGATTTTCGGTTCGAATGCAAAATGATGGCCGGTATCCAGAAAATGCTCAGCCAGTGCTGATTTTTCTGGATGACCGAGTTTGCAAGCCCGTTTGTGCTCGTTGACCCTTTTGGAAATGGTACGCGCTGTTTGCCCCACGTATACTTTATCGCAGACTCGATTGTCAAGACTGGTCGAACTGACCGAAAGGTCGTAACAACACGGCATAATACCCCAGTAAACACAAACTTGAAGATTCTGAGTGGCCGTGAAAACCTAAGAACATTCTTCGCCCAAATTACTCTGCCGTACACACAGCGAAGTACGTAAACAAAAGTAGTGCGTAAAATATCACTAAAGATTAAATAACTTAAGAAATACTAGATGGATTTTAATGAAAAAACTTAGAGCACATCGGGCTCAAAAAGCCGCACAAAAGTGTTACTTTCACAGAATTATAAATTCACAAATAACGGTATAAACGATTGATATGTTACGAAGTTAATAAACACAGATCCGTTCGGCGCGGAACCGGACGGCGTCTGGCCAGAGGGAGGCCAGACTCTCCCGATGACGCAGATCCCGCGACCGGACGAGCAAGCGGCTTGGAAGGTCCCTCCGCGCTTTGTCGCGACCCGACGCGCCGCGGACGCGCAGCCTGGGCTACGCGCCCAGCGCGAGCGACTCGCCACGCGCGGCCCCCACGATAGCGTCGGCGATACGTGTGTTTGTGAACGATATGTTTTTGTTGTGGTATGTGATAAGGACAAGGTAGACTTTTGATGAAATCCGGACTGCTTGCGTTTAGGCTAAGGTTAGTTTTAGGTTAGTGATAATTTTCTCTAGTGGATAAGTATTACGTAAGAATTGTGTGTTATTAATTAATATTAAAATAATTAATATTAATAATAAAAGGTGTAAATATTTAAATGATTCGTAGTGTTCTTAAATTTCCCGCCCCCTTCCTTGACAACGCATTTTAATTTGATAGACGAGGATGCTTAGAGTCGCGTGGAATCACGCTATATTGATTCCCGTCATATCAAGCCCATAAGGGCGTTAAATAAATAAATGAATGTAGGATATTCTCCTGTTTAAATAAATAGCGCAAGAATTTTTTTTGAATCAGCTCAATCGTGTCTATGTATTTCCTTTGGTGTGGGCTCCACACTGCCATTCCACATTCCAATTTTGAACAAATGATGAAATTGTACATTTGCTCGATGCACTTCTCATTCGAAAATCCTTTTGATATATGTGTTACGAAACCTAAAAGATTGTAACACATTGTAACTAGTTGGTTTATGTGACTTGAGAAAGTCAGTCTGGCATCAAAGACAATACCGAGATCTTTGATCTCAGCAACGCGTGAAATTTTTTTCTTTATTGATCGTATAATCAAAATTTATTGTTGTTATTGAACGGCCATAAGTAAGACATGCACACTTTTATATTAAAGTGCAGATTATGGGGGGAGACGGCACGCAGTACGCGGATCCCGGCCGCCCGCCGCCGCCGCGCATCTTCACACTAATTGACAGTGTTGGATGATGTTTATCTTCCGGCACCGTGGTTCGAAGCATCGTGCCACATGACACGATACATCGCTCGATGTCAATACCAAATCCAACATATTATAATCATTATGCACAGTATTATATTGCGTATTTATCCTCCTGTATGCAGCGTGGGACGCGCCAGGTCAGCAGTTTCTAATCTACGATGTCGATATTATCTGTATGTAAACACAGACGTCCGCGCTTTTGAGTGCGCATGTTTTTTCTTGCCTGATTGATTTTCCGTGGGAATTTCGGTGCTGGTCAAAACGCGTAGGGAAACAGGTCGTTGACCCCACAGTTCGTTATAGTGTTTATTTTAATATAAAGATGTTCCATGTCTCCTTATCTAGACCGAGGCCTGTGGGAAAGGAGACAAGATAATCCGTTGCCAATAAGTGTCAACCAGACACGGTGTAACATTTGAGCGTGTTAAAATAAAAATATCAAATACAATAACAAAAAGATAAAAGAGAATGAAGAAGTGTGTGGGGTGGCCGTTCTCCGTCTCCCACCGTGTATGCAAGTTGTATAGAAATATCTGTATGGAAAATGCGCAATCGGTTTTAATATATCTTTCATTTGAAAGAAATTATAAGGGAGTAAGTTGATTTGCTGCTGATGCTCTCGGCTACCCTAAGAGGGCGGGGGGGAGGGACAAAATTTTCACTGCCCAGAGAGAATAATTATTCACTTTACCGATAATTCACTATACCGTTTATTCGTTCAGTAAAGTG
This sequence comes from Agrypnia vestita, assembly GCA_016648135.1. Taxonomy (NCBI): domain Eukaryota; kingdom Metazoa; phylum Arthropoda; class Insecta; order Trichoptera; family Phryganeidae; genus Agrypnia; species Agrypnia vestita. The sequence goes on along the minus strand of JADDOH010005288.1, from coordinate 9,764 downwards.
GATTGTTCTATAAGAACAGTTCGTTAATGAATGACCCATCTCTATGACTAATTGTGATGTGTTCCTTCATTTTTCTTTATCTATGGATTATGCATGTGTCGTGTCTCAAAGCTGTCAATTAAATTTTATTTTTGATGTTTTCATGACTTTCTCTATTTTTTGCGTAATATTGAATTAAGTTGAACTTTTCAATATTAAAAATAAATATGGTTCTCTTGGAGAATGATGAGGTAATGATTGTTACTTGAATTGTGAGAATTCTTAATGTTTAGCAGCCGCATGTGATGTTCAATATGTATGTATATATTATGCATATTGAAATTCAAGAATAATAATGTAATTTATTTTGTTTTACAGTTCTTATCTCAACTGACTAAACTGTTTCAAAAAGCTAGATTATCAGGAAGTGTACTTATGACCATAAAGCAATGTAAGTATTATTTAAGTTAAAAATACCTAATTCACATAATCTTCAGATAAATTAACATAACCAACCTTTTGCAATCATTTAGAAAAATAAGGAAAGCCATACTTCATATAAAATTTGGAAAAACAACGAATGATAATATATAGTTTTTTAAAATAGTGTAAAGTACGCAAAACATTAAATGTATATTAATTTAATGGATACGTTGTGACCCACATTAAATACTCTTTTTATTTAATCTATACCTATAAACCTCAATGTCTATCTGTTCTCTATACAAATCCACACTGTTTGACCGAATCGATTCAAATTTTGCATACTTATGCTTTGGGACCCGGCGGGTAACATAGGCAAAATTTCCCCCCTATTCTCATACCCCTTCCCCTCCCCCTGATATATTTTCGATGCAAATCTGTACCGTTTGACCAATCGGTCTCAAAATTTGGAAACTTATTTAAGACTTGGCGAGTAACATAGGCAATATTTCCCCCTATTCTCATTACCCTTCCCCTCCCCCTGACATATTTTCGATGAAAATCTGTACCGTTTGCCGATCGGACTCAAAATTTGGAAACTTATTTTTTAGGACTCGGCGAGTAACATAGGCGATATTTCCCCCCTATTCTCGTACCCCTTCCCCTCCCCCTGACACATATTTTCGATGCAAATCTGTACCGTTTGACCGATCGGACTCAAAATTTGGAAACTTATTCTTTAAGACTTGGCGAGTAACATAGGTGATATTTCCCTCTTATTCTCATACCCCTTCAGGTAACATAGGCTATATTTCCTCCCTCCCCTTTTACCTTTTCTACTCCCCCTGATATATTTTCGATGCAAATCTATACCGTTCAAATCAAACCTTTGTTTCCCCTCACAAATTCATTTTCAACTTAATCCTTAACCCGTGCAGCGCAGGGTACGAACAGCTAGTATATTTATAAAATATATATTTCATATGTCTAACACCATAAAACTTCCATGAATTGTCCCATTGCTAACCACATTTACTTGTTAACTCTTTATAATTATTTGGAATCGATGATAAAAATAATTTCAGCTTAGTCAAAAAAAGTTGATAAAATGTTTCAAAGTTTCAGTCGGCCAAAGACTTTCTTAGTAATACTACAGGAAAACCTCATGTAACGCAAACAATTCAGCTTGTAATTACTTTGCACTCAGTGATATGAAACACAATAAACAATACAATAAATTCAAATCAATCCACCATGTTTTTGTCAAAAATAAACTTCTTGTATAATTTATATTAGGGGACAAAAATGACAATGAATAAAATACAATGTATGAATTAGTATTTATTGAATAAATACATAGTTAAATGATGAACTACCTTTTTGCAAATTTTTGTTGCAAGATTGTTGAACAAAGTTAGACTTTTCATCTCATGTTATTTCCGATAGCTGGCGATCGCTTATTCCAAATTTCGTATCTTTCATGCTCAGATCCGTGTCACTAATTACACAGTTGTTTAAAATGGGAAATAGTATCATTTCGCTTGGGCACATATTATGTGCTTTTCGTCCAAATCGAATTAACCTTAAGGGTGATTTTTCTGTCAAATGTTACTTTTTACATTGCATGTGTCATACAATTGGTATTTGCCACGTACTTGGTATGTGATATTATTAATAATAATAATAATAAAGTGGCGTGCAGTGGGTATAAACTTAGATTAAGCTGTGATGGACTATATACCTATATTAAAAATATATATATACGCATATACCTATAAGGGTATATACATTTAAAAAAAATTTTTAACTATATATTGTGGATTGAAGCTACTCAAAACTATTTTGAGTAGCTTAAATCCACAAAAATAACTACACTATAAAAGAAGTATTGTAAACAATATTTCCTAAATAAATAAATATTTTATATAGGTATAGCTAATACGGCGAAAAATTTCAATATATTTCGAAGACGATTTATATATAATTAAATCGGGAACAATACTAATTTCAGATATACGTTTCTTTACACAAAAATAAATCAAACATTTTATGATATGACAGATGACGGATGGTATTTGTCGTATTCGTATTTACATTTACCATAGAAAAGAAATAAAAGTTTTGGGTGGAATTTGTAAAAAATAACATGTCTGCATGACGTGCGCCTGGCATAGGCGTTTCGAAGAAGGACGCTATTACACAAAACTCGCAGCATTAAAAATACAGTTTTTTTCTCGACTTGACTATATCTGTGGAACAAATTGGTTGGCGAAATAAATGAAGAATTGACATGAAGTTAAGCACAGAAAAGTCAGAAATAAAACTTCTAGCTGTAGGACGAATTACGGCTAGAATTTTAAATCAAATTTTTCTTAAGATAAGGATTATTGAATTAATATTTGTTTCTCAGAATCTTTACTAATGCACAGCTTTTTTGCTTGTATGCGCTGCACGCCACTGATATATATATATATTATGATGTGAGGTTCAGATCCTCATGATCTGACCCCCTCGTCATCACCAGCTAGTTCAGTCGGAGAAGGATGGGACTAACCTTACTACTCAATTTCAATCTCAGGATCCTCTCGGTGATGTGCGCGCTGAGCTCTCTCTCGAGCCGCATCGGTGCCTCTCATATTAACAAGTTGCAACAGATCAACAAAGATGGGTTCACATAACAAAACATTTTTGAGCAGTCAACATAAGAATTTATTCAACAAATTACTAACAATTAGCTGTGCCATGAAATGGCGACAACAGGCAAATTCAAAGATACCGCTAAATTTGGTTCATTAAAATCATCGTTTCTAATTTAAAATAAATTGACCTCTCCACGACATCGTCGCTGACGTCCGCGATACAAGGGAGAAAGCAGCTTAAAATATATTTTTAAGACTCTATAGGCGGTGGCGCCAGGTAATTTGAGATGAGACTGAGATCAGAGAATACCAATTTCTTCTGTGTGCGAACTGCATCGTCCAGAAGTCGGTGGGCACCTGCATCACGCCATGGTGTCTTCCTCCAGTTCAGGATAAGATCGGCATCCAGTGGGTCAATGGATGCACGTTCTTATGCTGCCATGTGGTCCCCTGCCCTTGTGCTGGACCTCAAGCTCTCAGCAGGCCGAAACTCTCGACATCCGAAGACGGCTTCACATTGTGATTCCGTCGCAGGAACCCTGATATAAAATTTAATTATTAGCATACATCTACGATTTAACAATGTTATTACAATGCTACTTCAAATTGCGTCTCTCAGTTCACTGCTTACCTCTCAAAAGGGTGCGAAGGTTTCACATTTTGTGCGTCAGAGTGTCAAAATCTGAATGAAGCCATCTTGTTCTGCGTTGACCGATAATGCAGCGCCGGCTGCTAAAAGTTCGTAAATGTACGCGGCACCGATTATGCACACACAGTACCTATGCATGTTAACATTGTTTTATCGGTGCAATATTGCGCGCGGTGATTGAAAAAAAATCTTTTTATCAAGTGTTCCACGAAGGAGTGTGACGCATATGATTTATTTCGTCACAATATATATATATATGTTAGTTCTAACTACTTTGGGGGTAACCCGCGTCAAATTCTGGTCGTCAGGACCAGTCGTCTGCCGACGTTTCAAACAGATCTCACTGTTCATCTTCAGGGCGCCTTGTCGATGAGCTGCTTCTCCAAAAAGCGTACAACCGTTTGGGTCCGGAGCTCACCGTCAAGTGAAAGTTTGAAAAATTCTGCGTCAGGTGTTTGTGGAGGAGTGGGTAACACATATTGTACCCGTGAAAGCCTTCGATTTAACACATATATATATATATATATATATATATATACACACACACACACTCACATCATATTGTAATGTACAACTATTACATAACACCATACAAAATCTATAAAATTCCCAATTCTGTTCTGAATCTTGTGTACACACTAAATTTTATTAGAAATCAAAAAAATTATATAGAAATTATTATCTAGATTATTTTATACTTTTTCAGATGATGGTAGAACAAAACCTATACCGAGAGATGGAAAAAAAGTGGAAAAAAAACAAAAAAATCTATGCTTAGTTAGGGCTTCTTCTAAGAATAAAAAAATATCGACTGTGGTGACCAAAAATGAAGTCCCGAAATTCCATGCGGCTTATTCAAACTTGCTGAGAGGAAATTTAGATGGACTAAAAAAATTAAAAAAGCCAAAACAAAAAACAAAAGCCACATAATTATTGAAAGAGCAGTGTTTTAATGTGATATGGACACAGTGTAATCATATTGATGTTGGCATAAAGTTATTTTGTACTTTTCCCCATATAAGGTTATTTATATACCGTGAAAATTATACCACTCCTAGAGCTGAATGTTATCCGCGTCACATTATATTTTAAGTGGTTAACAACTATTAAAATAATTTTCAAGTACAACTGCCTTTTTCTTTCATTGTGGAGTTTAATAGCAATTATTAGAAATAGTAAATTTCAATGAAGTCAGACAAATTAGATGAATCATTTAGAACGATAAATAGAAAAAAAAAAGTGAACGTAATGGTGAACGTTAGATTGTGTAAAGTGATCACTTAAGCCAGCTGTATGATTATACGTAAGCTCTATAAACAACCAAAAAAAAGACTTCCAGCTTCGTCTCTATGAGACATCTATAATAGATATATACATATATGTTGATTAATGATGTCCCCCTGCCATAAAATCCAATATTGTGTTCTTGAAAAATTTTAACGTTCTTAAAATATTCTGAATGTAGAAGAAATCTATTGAAAAAGTTTATTCGTAGTTATTGTTAGGTCACGAACCCGGAACTTTCTTTTGGTTGGAGAACATGTTACTAATACTTTTCAAATGTATAATAATCTTAAAAATAAACCTGAAACAAATAAGACAAGACAAAAAAAAACATGATGTGCTTGTTTGGCTTAGAAATAAAGACAGCAGTCCGGCGGCCAAGAGATCAACAGTATGAATTTAGTCACTGAATCAGTTATCAGTCAAAGCGTGATTAGGTCGGGCATGTCGACCGTGAGGATGACAATACTTTCTTGACAATCAAATATAAATGTATTAATATGAAGCCAAAAAAATGCTTATAGAAGAAACAAAATGACACCTGATTTTTATCTTATTCTTCTGTGGATTATAGATTTAATCAGTATTATTATTAACATTTTAAATAAATTAAACTTAAAAATAGAAAAAAGAAAGAGAAGAACATGGGTGAAAGAATATTAATTTATTGTTGCGCGAAAAGTTAGCATACATCAACATTGTGAGTGTTTTAGAACCAGCTGACTAGAAATTATCTACCAATGGATTCAAGTTCGTTTGACATATTATTGAATCTTGTGACGCCTATATTCAAAAGCGAGATACTATCTTACATGGCAGTATTAATGCAAAAAAAAGATTGGTTGTAACATTAAGATTTCTTGCAACAGGAAACTCATATCAAGATTTAAAATTTAGTTCTTTAATATCCCAACCCCTGCTGACAAAAATTATCCCTAAAAAATAAGTATGTAAATATAGGTAATATAAATTTATAAATATATATAAATTTTTATCATTTTTGTCCCAAAGATAGGGCATACCTTTATAAAGTTCCAAAAGATTGATCATAACTTCTTTTTCATTTGTCATTTCGTATCGCTGCGCACTCGCGCTTCGCCTTTTTTAATCGGGAATACGCGTACTCACACACAGAAAGCCACGCGGCGACCAACACATTACCAATGGCACATAGATTTTTTTTGCACATTTCACTTTTTTCTATTTTTCTGGTGCTTAGTTCTTATTTTATTACGTGTGTTCATTTGTGGGTTTCGATTTTGACTACTGAATTTTTTAAATATATTAAGATTTTTTATGACTTCTTAAGGTGATAATTCATGATCATTTATATTATTGACAGATTTACACCAAACTGCAAACAATGGTAAATTTTGTAGATGCCCTGACAAAAATTCTATGCACAAGAAATAGTTGTGCAAGCATTTTTGACAAGATTGTTTTTCCATAGACAGATAAAAAAAAGTTTGATTTATAGTAAAAAATAAAAAACTGATATTTAGGGAATTTATTTGAGATAAAAATGTAAAAATACAATCATAATACAAATCTTATATATAGGATTAATATTGATTATATAATAATATAAAAAATAATTAATTCTGAGTGTTAAGAAATTGATTTTCAGAAATAGATTCTTCAGATCCAAAAAAGGCAAAACATCATTTTGAGTATGTATTTTTATTTATTTAGCTTACAGTGGTGTTTATAATTATGCTGAGATCATTTTTTTCTTATTACAAATTTTGTAATTGTCAGTACAGCAATCTGTTATAAATGAGGGGTTGTGATATATGGAAAATTATTGCAATCAATATACACGTTGAAGCAAAATCAAATCTTTCTAAACCTTCATTAATTGTACAATTTTCAGAAAATATTTAGTGTACAAATTGAATTTATGCAGCATACCTACACAAAACTATGATGAAATTTTTTGAAAAAAAAAGTTGCAATTGTTGATTCCTGTACTTTAGGGTTGAAACGAAATATTCATTCCTTAATAAAAATAATTAATACTAAAAAAAAAACTAATTAACAAAATTTTAATGAATTCTACGATTACAGTATTTAGGGGAGACTGGGGACACTTGATCCTTAAGGTACACGAGATTTACAAAACTTCTGTGAACATTGCATTATTAGTAGTCTATTGTACCCGTTAACTTTCTAAAATAGTGACATCAGTCAGACTTGACAATTGTACAGTTGGCGTTTGGTTTGGTGTTTGTTGCTGAAGACACATATTTTTTGTTACTTTTTATTTTGATTAAACAGTTATTTAGAAAAGATTTTAGAGGTTAGATGTTGTCTCCAATACAAGGCTTTGTCTATGTAGTTTTCAATTTTGCACAGAAAAAAAGGAAGTTAAAATAGTTTTTTTAATAAATAACATTTTCTCTCCTTAACTCGGTTAGGGAACACTTGGTACACATTTTTATGGGAGACTTGATCCCCTGGATCAAGTGTCCCATAAATTGATTTTTTCTTTTCTTTTGGGATCCAGTATGCCTAACGTATATAAAATGAGAAAAGATGCTCAAAAATGAAGACAGATCGATAAAAAGACAGCTGTGATCAGAAATTACTCAGGAATGTTCAATGGTTTTGTTACAATGCATAATTGTGTACCCAGGTACTTAAAATGAAAGTCGAAAAGTAAAAATGTTGTTAAAATTCAGTTTAATGAACACAATAACAATTTCAACACATTTAATTACATACCTACCCATGTGTATCATGTGTTCCTAAAATGTGGAAGACATGCTCCCCCTGGATCAAGTCTTCCACATATATGGGACACTTGGTACCATTCCCTTCCTCTACTGTTGGTGGGATAATTACAAAATTTATAATCCCAAGGTAAATGGTTATTATACCCAATTAAATTCCACATCTTTGAGTGTAGTGACATTTGAAATATGATGTACAATAAGGTTTTTTTTAAATAGAGATGTGAACACGGAATACGTGTCACATCAATATTCTTACTATTTTCAAACTAAGCTAAATGCTTGTGCTATGAAAATAGGACTAATTCACTGGTCTGGAGTGAGGTTCGAGCTCGTGATCTTTGGATCACGAGGCGAGAGTCTTAACCACAAGACCAACAAGATACTCTTTAACAACATAAATAAAAACAAAAGGGGATCAAGTGTCCTCAGTCTTCTATAAAACCTAGTCAAATAAAATATACAGTTTGTATTTTAAAAATACATTTATGTTTAACATATCATCTTTATAAATGACTTTTCAAATAACATACACATAAACTTTCTAGATATTTATAACATTTGTATCGATTTTGTAGATCACAATCTCGTTCGTAGTATTAATTTAAAAAAATGTAAATAATTAATCATTCTGTTCCATTAGCTATCAACTAGCCAAAATTAATATTTTTAACAATTAATATAGAAAAATAAATTTCAAAACACTATGTATCACAGATGAATATATTACAGTATAAGCATTTTACACACCAAAATGCCCTTTTTAAATATAATAATAGTAGGAGTTAAGTAAGGAAAAAGCGTTATCCACCCCCCAGGCGACATTCTCTCTCTTTCTTTCTATTATACACGAGTGCGTGTGCGTGCGAGTATCGAGATTCGAGTAGACGAACATCATGCGCGACAGGTTGTATAACCTCAATACTGAATTTGTGGAAATTTTGTTTAAATTTATTTGTTATTTGTTTTTGTTTTAAATCATACCTAAGTTATTGTCTCATTATTGCAATTAAGATTTGAGAAATGGAAACTGCAACAAGTATGTGTAATACAAACTTAGCAAAGTAAGTTAATAAAATGGTCTATTTTGATATTTTACTGTTTATATATGTTTAATGTGATTCGAATGTTTATTATTTATATACATTACAGAGAGATAATAATGAAATCATTGCATCAAATCTCAGCATCAAAAAGGATATCGAAAGAGAAAAAAATCGAAAAACAACTTCAACGTAACGTTTCATTATGTAACAAAAATATACAAATATGAACAATCTAGATTTCCATATTGAATTACATTCGGAATTGAAGAAAAGGCATAAGGAACTTCTTTCCTGATGAGGGTCCACCGATCACACATAATTTTTAAAATTTTTAACATTTAGTTAATGAATTAGGATAAAGGTTATCCATTATAGCAATATTAAATGTTCATCCTTTGTAAACAATATGCAGTAATATGGGCCCTGGTAAATAATATTAAAATGGGCTGATTAATAAATATTACAACTCCATCCGATCCAAATTCATGGCACTCTTTAAAGTATTTTGTTTATATGAATGATTATTTATAAGTCAATAACAAAATTTTTATACATTTATTTAGTACGTGGATAACACTGTATCAAAAAGTATAAAAATAATTTCAGTTATATTTATTGTCACTAGTGATGGCATTTTTACCGTTATTTGACATTTGTATCTGATTGCTTTGATGATTGGCAACTGAATTTTAGCAATTTGATGGACAGCTATTGATACTAGACAACAGTTATATATTAGTTACCAAACATCAATACAGTCAGATACAAATCTCAAATAACTGTACCGAAAATAACCAGTTAAAATAACGGCTTGTCCATCACTAATCGTCACTACATCTAAGATCGCTATGTTACTACAGACATTTGAGATCTTTACTTATAGTATTACTATAAATGAAGCATTGCTGATCAAATAGTTTTCATTGGCATTTTTGGTTAACTTTGAAGAGGCAAAACATTTTGTAGTCTTTTAATGCAGGCATTTTTAACCTTTGTCTGTCCCAATCTCTCA
>JADDOH010005286.1:0-32190 GCA_016648135.1 Agrypnia vestita | reverse complement strand
TGGTAGTATTCTTGGCCGTGCTGTAGTAATTGGCAATGAAAGTTTTAAACAAAAAAATAGAGTTTTAGTCTTTCTTTCTTATGGTATTCCGGAATAAATATCAAAGCACCTGATACCATAAGAGAAAAAGGGTAAAACTAGCTCTTATTTACGATAGCTTGCCCCATCCCTATAGCTATATTACTACAACCCGCAAATAACAGTACCATGTGTAACCGGTTAAAATAAATTTTTTACCATCTCTAAACTCAGCCATAACCTACTGTTAAACCGAGATAAACTTCTTATTTTACCCAATTACCGATAAACTTTCCATTATTTGGTTATTTTAAATTCTCCAACTTAATTAAAACACAGTGAAATTAAAGAATAGACATATTATCTGATAAAAAAATTTAAGTACTTTTTAGAGGTAGCTTTTTACTCGTTATTTGATCATCTATTATTCTACACAATAAAGATCAACACAGCTTACCTACCAATTAAATACATATTTGAACTGATGGTGATTTATAATTTTAATATACTTTGCCGGAATCGTTATTATGGGAAAAGCGTAAAACTATTGTATCAAGAATACATAATGAGCTTTCCACCGAACCAAGAAAATTAACAAAAATTCACAGGTTCCAAGATCCTGCAGGAACCCTAAATTAAGTTGATACTTTATTAGGGTAAACTAATACTGCTACATTCCTGTTATTTTGTATTAACTTTTCCTTAATCTACTGCGGCGTGCGTTGCGTAATTACAAATATGTGCCGGTGTCGCCGATAAGCGATCATTTATCAGCTGCGCGTACGTGTAATATTTTGCAGGGAAAATGGGGTTAATTTAAGGGATGATTTCATGGTTTGCGCGCATGTGTTGTAAAGGAAACATTATTTTTATGACAATATACTGAGGAAGTCAAAAATAATGTAGCAATTCAATGAAATTAGGGAATTGTACGTGCTTAAGAAAATGAGTCTCTCCGTGAAACCATAATATACATTGGAATGAATACAAGGTAATGTGAATTTAATTAATAGAAATAAACTTTGTTTTCACCACTTTTTTATTGAAAATATTAAAAATAATATTGGAAATATTGTTTCAAAGCCCATGGCCCCTTCGTCAGGCTACAATCGTATACTAACAAAATTAAATTTAAAAATCGATGAATAGATAATTAAAATAATAAAAAAGTTAAATATGGAAAATGAATAATAATTAAGTACCTACTTAACATGAAAATAAATTTAAAAGATAACTATTTGTAAAAAGGACCTGGTTATTTATAATATTCAATTTACTATTAATACTTTTTCTTATTTCCAAAATTTCTAATTTATCGAACTGTGATTCTGTATAATTTGAATGTAAAATTTGTAAACCCTTATTACTATCAAAAGAAACGACCCATAGCCAATATATGGTTAACAAATCAGAATAATTATTGCTATTTAAACGCCTTAAATGTTTCTTAACTCTAACTTCAAAATTTCTACACGTTTTCTTATATAAAAATAATCACAATCATTACAAATTAATTTATAAACACTCGATTTAAAAAAAAAATTATCCTTATCCTTATTATTTAAAAAGTATTTTTTAAATTTATTATTAGTATAAAAAGCTGGTTGAATAACATCTGAGATATTATTAACTATTGAATTAGAAATTTCATCATTTATAAATACAATTTTCCTCCAATGTTTTTCAAAATTAAATATTAAAGTGTAAACAAAAGATTAAATTTTTTTTCTTATACCTATTTTTATTTAACATAATATCAATTATTTTTTTATCAAAACCATTATTGAACGCGATCTGTTTCATTTTTTTAATTCAATATTAAAATTATCAACCGATAATAGAATTAATGTACAAAACATAGAGTGAAAAGTTTTTGAGAATATGGATGGTTAGAAGAATTGTGTATCTGTATATGTATCTTTACGAAATATGTTAAAATCATTTTATTATTAACAATTGAAATATTCAAATCTAAGAAATTTATTTCTATTAATTATATTAATAATGTCACCACAAAATTATTTTGCTGTCCCAGTATTTTCTACGCCATCTTTTTACGCCACATCTTCCAACGCCAAGTCCCACGAACGAAGAAGTTCGTCCATTGATTTGACCGGGTACATTTTTAAAATATTGTTAAAGAGCATATTCAAGGATTGTGTCACCATCATCAATTCATTATTATTTTTGAAGCTCTTTAAAAAATGTCGCGTGGATCTTTTGTCGTGTCATGCCATCTTACGGCCCCTTCAAAATTGTACCTACCATTGATGGACAGCACGTCTAATAGTGAGGAACGTACGTTGATCATTCAAGTTTTGATGCCCAATTCTGCCCCCATTTTTGTGCGTCCCGAACTCTATTTTTAGTAGCGTGCGACCTTCCCTTAACACGATTGACCCCAAGGAACTTTAGGGGATAGGGCTAAGGTCGGGCAGTAATTAAATGGAGGTAATAATATACTCGCCGCCTATAATATCTTTGGTCATCTTATTATTACCTGCGTGTCAGGGACGTGCACTGAATACAATAGAAAAGCTGCGCATTACTATAATTTCTGCAAAATAAATTTAAATGATATAATTTTGAATTTAGTATGCTGGTCCAAACGCAAAAAAAGTTTAATAAAATCATAAAATATGAACTTTATTTGTAAAAAATTGTATAGTTATCCTCTCCATATATTCACATCATCACTGTTGGCTCTCAAATCCCTGGTGGGTCTTGGCCTCCTTACGAGACTTTCTCCATTGATCTCGGTTTTGCGCCAGCTCTCTCCAGTTCTGAATCTCGAAGGCATATATGTCTTAATTTTGGCCTTTTTAAGCTCCTTTGCCCTGTTGGTCGTGAATGCTTGTCGTTCGGTCATTCTCTCCCCGTGACTCAGCCACGGAAGTCTTTTCTATTTTACATATTTTTTGTCACTAAGCTTCTTAATAGAGCTTATTGGTGTAGCGCCTAGTCGAAAGAGATCCATTTATCGGTTTAAAGCCTATAAATTTTCCTTTCAAAAAAGTTTTGGACAGCAGCCTGGATTCTATGTGATTTTGAAGGTAAAAATTGCGCTTACTATGCGCTTCTAATGCATTTTGCAGTTTTATTTTTGTCTGCTATCAGAGAGTCAAGGTACACGTGAATCTTAAGTGAAAAAAAAAATTGATTGTATTATTTGTATAAATCTACTTATATTATTTGATTAATTACACCTACATGTTTCGGAAATACCTTTCCATCGAAATATTACGAACATACGAAAGGTATTTCTGAAACATGTAGATGTAATTAATCAAATAATATAAGTAGATTTATACAAAAAAAATTTAGTGTTGGGATTTATAGGGTGAATCCAAAAACCATGGATTTGGTCTTCCGCTGATTTACTATAAGACACATAATTTTGGTGGAATTTTCAACATTTTCAAAGGCACCTAAGGCGTCAAGAATTTTCGCAATTACGCATTTCTCTTATTGAAATACACATAACAATACACACAAACAATATAAAAATAAGACTTAAAATAATTAACTATCTTTTTTAATAGGTTTCATATAAATTAATGTTCAAAGTACTTTATAGATGTCTCACAGAGACAAAACTGTATTTTTATGGGAAAGTAGGTATAGAAGTCTTTGGGTGTACATAGGACCTATCGTACGGCTGGCTTAAGCGATCACTTTACACAATGCAACGTTCGCCATTTCCACCAATGATAGAATAATTTTAAATTATACGTCACGTTTCACATATGAGTTGTAACAATCCTCACCGCGGTCGGCACCAAAGCTTTTTCATTCCACATAAATAGTTTTTAATGGGAAAAATATGGGACAGAAAATAATACAAAATTTATTTCTGGAAAAGGAAATCTGTTCATGTACAGCATCGATATTAGCAGCATTACCTATGTCTACACTTAATGTACGCCACTGATACCTGTATTGCGTTAAGAGATTTTCATGAAACGTGGCTCGGGTGGACTTAGAATAAATAATTACCCAGACAACACTGCAGACAATTAGAGGGCAATATTCGGGTTCAGGAATATTTTAGTATTTGGGGATGTTTAAGGTTTATTTCTTGGGGTGCCTCGACTGTATCCACCTGCGGTTGGGGCACGCGCTTTCGTCTGACAGAGGTTAATTTGTAAAATAGTGAGCATGTAGCAAGTTTCATTTGTCGTAAGTTTGTTGAATTTAATTAAAGCGGTTCCCTTCCTGGCTTACAATTCCACGCTCACACTCTTTGGTTACATTACTAATGATACTGTTTTTCAATTAAAAGTAAGACACGTGAATATTGTGGGATCGCAATACGTAAAAGTAAGTCATGTATATGTTATCTGTGTGGGAGCACTGGATAGAACAAGAAGACGCGTGGGGGTCTAAAAGTTGTGAACAATTGTCAAACTAAAATGACATTTAAACTTTTCTTACATTAGGCTTATATTATTATTATATTAACATATAACTAATTTTACTTATTCTAGTATTTCGCCTATATTTGATATATATTTTGAATGGCAGTGATATATTACTGTTTTATTTTATTATTTATTGTTTTAATAAACAGACGTCAACAGATCATTATTGACCATGATAAATGGTCCTAGAGTGATATTAAGTACAAAGTATGAATATTTTATGAACATTTTGAATATGACATAAATACACAATATATTGTTGTATCGAAATAATAATATAAATAATATTTAACCTTATGATAAAATAAATTTTAAATAATATTCAGAATAAAATAAAGTCTGCGGAAATCAATAAATACAATTTAGGTATGAGTTCTAAATTAATAAGTTTTACGGCGAGTGCGCGGTATTTTATATTCTGTATATATCTACGTATAATTATGTATTTTATATTCTAGTAAATTTATTGATTTAAATTAATAATAAATAATTTTAGTTATTATTATTTTATTTATGAAAAATTCAAAATAATTGTCAGTTTTTTAATGATTTTCTTTAACGCGATCCTTTTCGGATGCATGTTTTTCGGTATGTCTTCTTCGGCATTATTCAGATCAAAATAAATAATTATTTATGTTACAATATCCGTTTTTAGGTAATGATAATGAAGTTTAAAATAATAATGAGCTATAAAAAAGAATAATTCTCTAATCAACAATGTCTTTCACTAACGCGATCTAGGCGGCGCTACGCTAAGCTGGATGGCCCTGTTCTCATAGCTTTACGATATTTCAAGTTGAATCATAAATAATCTAAAGGTACATCTTTTTTACAGGCTGGTTATTTATCATTTTTCATAATTTATGTTTGTTTTGCGTTTTTGCTTTGCGTCATGTACAACGAGAGTTGTTATTATTACATTTAATAAAACATTACATTCGTGATTTTTTTTCCTATTTCTATTCCCGTTATCAACACTCATTAATTCAACTCATTTATTCATTCATTACCATTATTTTACTACATAATATTTGTTGTTGCTTACTTTAATAAATTTTCTTAGTTTTCAAATATTCTCTTATCCAACATTGTACTTAAGCATCTGTGAATCTTTGTAACTGGTTTATGCAATGTACACTACTCTAACATTATAATGGTTGAAAATGTTAAGATTCCTTAGTAAATAAATAAATTAATATTTAAATATATCTACGTAAATTAGAGCAATGAACTTATACGGTTTTCTATAAATCTTTTTTTAACACAGAAGTCTAGCTTGCTTTTACCATTTAATATAAGCAAAAACTGAATTCTTCGAGAGAATAAATACTTAGATTATATCATTTTCTTCTTCTTCTTGTATGGTATACGTGTTTAAATTAAGGACACATAGTATTCATCATTTATCAAAAGTTTAAGCTAAAAACAGTCCTTGGCATCTTGTTATCAATGACAACGGGTTCTCTACTTCCACTCCACGACTTTATGGTTCACTTCCGGATGTTTCGCAACCATGCCAGTTTCTTTCTACTCGACTACAAGTTTACCTTCTGGTTTCCCTTGAATAATTATTTATTAGAAGTGATATTATGATCCACCAATTATTTCTCAAAATACAAAATTTTACTCTAGCGATATATTACATTATTTAAGGTATTTGGCAGAGGTTTGCTAGAATTGAGTTGTTACTAATGAGTAATTTAGTACTCGCAGAATACCTACTAAGATTTTCCTCGCTGTTCAGCATTTCATTATCGTCGCATTTTTTTGAGGTATAGGATTCATAATTGGCCTTAATATATTGAAAAGAATATGACATAGGTGGAAGATAACCATAGAAAAGTTTAAATAGTTTTATGACTTGAAAATGCATTTAAATACAATCCAAAGTATGGGATGCATTATTAAAAATCTGAGCGTCATGAAATTGTATGATATCAATGGATAGAGTACAGGTGTAAGATTTATGTGGCGGAATTCGCAAGCGCGGTCAACTTTGGGACGCTGTATGATGGGACAAAAAATGTATTTTACGAAACAAAATAATTGTGAGGCTTTATTGAAAGGTTGCGCCAATTAATTAAAAAAAATCTAATTATGTTGCATGACATGACAAAGCGTAGTTATCATAAGTATAAAAAATGATTTGAAGACTAATCACTTCAAAACAATGTTCTTATCTCCAACAACAATTGAGGTTTCAATAACCCATTCTACTCCAGCAAGGTTTGATGGTTGGTTAGTAATTATTACAAATTCCTCAAAATTAGCTCGTTCTAAATGGTAATAAATTTCACACAATTACAGCCGGCAGCAATTTGTTTCCCACAACAATGTGTCAAATATAATATCTTAATTTATCGAGGGTTTGCCTGCAAAACTAATAGGGATGAAGAAAATCGCGATAGACAATTGCTATGAACATTTGAACAATAGCACCGCTCGAGTAGCAATTTATTTTAGTTAATAAATACGTAATTTTGTTGCCCACACAATTACTATGGATGTCTAGATTAAACATATACTGTAGCTTTTGGGAAAATTTATGATTAGATGTCACTACTCATTAATATTTTGTGTGTTGATTAAATATATAGTAATAAACG
Organism: Agrypnia vestita; assembly: GCA_016648135.1. Taxonomy (NCBI): domain Eukaryota; kingdom Metazoa; phylum Arthropoda; class Insecta; order Trichoptera; family Phryganeidae; genus Agrypnia; species Agrypnia vestita. The sequence continues at coordinate 25,145 of JADDOH010005286.1, read as the reverse complement.
TATATTAAAAATGTTACCAATATTTTTTTTTGTTGTTTTTTATTTATTTATATGTCTTTATTTAGTTATTAATACATGCTTTTATCTTGCATTCACTTAATACATAATATTGAATTATTTTTCATCTGTGATGTGACATCTGTATTCTTTCTTGAACATATTGATTTCTTAAGATGAAATATTATGATGGAATGATGAAGTTATTTATATGAGAAATGTGTATGGAAGTCTTTTTTACTATGGTTTAGGGCTTACAACAGGTATGAGCTGGCTTATACGATCACTCTAAACAATGCAACGTTCACCGATTTCATCTTAAGAATGTTGTACATATGTTCCGATTCTGTAAACCTTCAGTATATTTGATTGGTCTATGCTAGAGACATCTGTAGTCCTTTCTCATGAAACAGATATGTATGTATGTATTAACAGATTTTGCATTTGTAATGATACCTCTGTATTTTATATAGATTTGTCTCTGTTTTTTCATATTCTCTAGTAGACCATTGTATTAAATTACTACTATGTAATATAAACGTTCTTTTTCATATTATTTGGAATTATTATTTAGTTTGCATTTCTTGTATTATGTCCATGTATATATCTGTGTAATATACAATATTATTATAAAATTAATGTATTTTGGCATTTTTATAATTAAATTTTTTAATTCGAAAATCATTGTTATGTTTAAGTCCTTGTTACGGTGAGCCAATTTAAATCTGTTACTATCACTTTAACAGTATATATTTCTCCTTAAAATGATTTTCATCGCTTTGTTTTATTGAATTTGCAATTTTTTCATCCGTCCTTTTTATCCTTCCTTTGTATATGTATGGAATTGAGAGCAATATTGAAAATGAGGAGCAATTATCAACTTATTATTGCTCTAACCGCTGGTCTAGACGAGATTCTTACTCTCTTGGTGATCCAGTTGCCGAAGATTCGAGCCTCATTCCAGGAGACCAGAAATTATACTTACGAGTACTACCAGCATATAGCTTAAACTGGGACATATTTATATATCAAAATTCTAAGAATTTTGAGATGTTGCGTATTTCATGTTAACATATCTTTATTTAAACATGTGTGGTTGGATAAACTTTAATAATAAATTACTTTTTTCTTTTGTTGGTTCCATTGGGATTCAAAATTGTTACTAAGAAGTGCAATGGAACCAGTCATGTAAGTTCAATAAGTTTAATCAGGAGATGCATCCCTTTCTTGCATTTCATTTCTTTCGAAACTTCGCCTGTTATATGCAAATTTATATTTCTTATCCCTCATTATATGCCCAAGGTACTCTTGTTTGCATTTCTTGATAGAGATTAGTACTTTTTTGTCATTAGTAAGGTACTTTGTCCACCCAGAAATTTTTCAATAACTTTCTGTAGCACCATTTTTCGAAAACCTTTGTCTTTTTCTGTGGTTCTTCGATTCTGGTCTACAAATAACTTTTCTGACATTGGGCACCAAAAATGACACCGATAATGTAATCATCACCCCAGATTAATATTGGAAGAAACGTTAAAAATTTTATACGTATTTCAGTGAAAATAGAAATAAAAGTTTGAACGAGTTTTTTCGTAATAACCATGAATTTTTTAAATTTCAATTTCTTTTCCTGTATTAGTAGTTAGGTACAAAATAATCATATCAATAATTAACACATATTATAGATGTCTCATAGAGATAAAGCTATTTTTTTGTATGGGAATGTAGATATGAAAGTCTTTTTTGGGTGTACATAGGATTTACGACCTGTTTGTTTTAAATGTTTGTTTTACGGTTGTTTTAAATGTTCACTTAATACGAGGTAACGTTCCCAATTCCACCCATGAAAGACTATGACATCTCTCAAATTTTTGGACACCTTGTTCAATATGTGAGTTGTATTTTTATTATTATAATTTATTGAATAAAAATTATTCGTTCATAATATTTATTTCATAAAAATTTAATTAATAAAAATATAAAAAACGCAAAAACTTGTACGGATTCAATGTGACTTATTTGGCTTTTATAAAAGGGAGACCAAATCACAGAAGCATATTCTAAAGTAGGACGCACAAGTGAACAGCAAAGAGTTTTGATAGTGTAAATATTGGTGAAATCGGAAGATATTCTGTTGACAAAGCCTGAGAGGTTTAAGGATTTATTTACCACACAATCTATTTGTTCATTAAATGTAAGTTTATTGTCCAGAATAACTCCGAGGTCTTTAATAGACTTGACTACATCCAAATTAATATTTTCTTTTTTGTAGTCAAAAGAGATAAGCGTTTTTGAAAAATGTCCTTAGGTTTTCACGGCCGTTCGAAATCTTCTGTGTATGGTTTTCTGGGATATTCTGCCTTGTATATGTGACCTCTTTAGCCAACGTTTACTTTACACCAATTGGCAAAGGAGTCAATATGAGATTGAAGGAGTAGGCAGTCTTTGGTAGTGTTAATTATTTTAAGTGTCTTATTACCATCAGAAAAGAGCCAAAAGTGAATATATGTGAATATTTGTCTTTTATTTATATAATTTTCCTGTATTTTCACGAAGATAAATTCTTGAACATTAATGTTTTGTAATTTTATTCGCTCTGATGTCAATATTTAAATGATATTGAAGAACAAATAAATAAATAAATGCATAAATTTATTCTGAGGTAAAAAAATATGTGGTGCCAAGGTAAATAGAAACGAGGAAATATATTTAAAAAACGAGTTTTTCGTGAATTTTGTTAAGAATGTGTCGACGAATCTAAAAAGTAGGAACATATTTAAAACTATGAATCACGAAGCTTATATTATATTTTACATCGTGGTAACGAATCCAGTTTCAGTTATTTCTTTTCTTTCGCAGAATTTACGACAAAACAACGTTTAAAGGTTTATTTCACGTATTTTGTTTACGAATTTATTCAGAAATACTCACAATACAAAAGTAAATATTTCAATACAACCTTTCGAGGTTTCCTAAAAAGAATTAAGAAAACTCTCAAATTTCTAGTATCGTAAACGACAATTGTGAAATTATTTGATATTTCCATAAAAATTGAAGAAAAAGACTAAACATTAAAAAGGTTCAATGCTGAAAAAAACAACTACCACCTGGTTGAGGATAAACACCTTTTTATTGCCGGTGGACTGTTTTAGTTACGTTTTAATATTTTACTTTTATTTTATTTTACTACTATAAATCTAGCTGTAACCCATCGAAAATGACGCTACTTTTACATGCCGGTTCCTAAAGAATAAGTATTTACTTATTTATAGCCGACACCCATGAAATAGTAATAACGACTTTTATCATAATATTTCAACATTTTTTTTATATTTCCCCTGCCGGCAGTTAAATTTAATCCCTGGCGACTGTACTGAGCGGAGAATGGAATGGTTCACGTCTTTGATAAGCCCTAGTATGTACTTATAGGTTTTTTTGGGCGCCAACGGAAAGGCGGCGGTAGCAACACGCGTTAGGCAGCCGGGTCGGGTTTGCTGGCCCGGGGTTCAAACTCCATGTCCGGCCGTTTAATTTGTTTTTCAAGCCGTGAATTCGAACGAAATTACGAACGTTACACGAAGTTACGGACGGATGGAAGGACAGATGGACAGACAACGAAATTATTATATTTAATTATGTTATATTTTATCAATGTTAGCCTCCGATTACATATGTTTTCTTTACTTATATTGCAAGATTATGAATAAAAGCATGATCTCAGTATCAATATAATTAATTATTTATCAGTATAATATAGTTTGAACGTTTTTATATTAAGAGCGATAATTATTTGAAGGTACTCGTATTAGCTTCTTTAGTAATAATGAAGATTTAGATAGAAAGAACATTAAGGTGTCAAATTAACAATTAAACTATAAATACATAAATATAAGCCTTTCCAATAGTGACGCCAAAATTTTTATGCTCCCATGAGTTTTTTAAGTAAGATTCCAAGGATCATAACTATATAAATTTTTAAATTAGATGTTTTTTTGTTAATATTTCAATAAATCTATACTTATAAAACTCAATGTCTGTCTGTCTGTCTGTTCTCTATACAAATCCACACCTTTTGTCCGATTCGATTCAAATTTTGCATACTTATGATTTGGGACCCGGCGGGTAACATAGGCAACATTTCCCCCCTATTCTCATACCCCTTCCCCTCCCACTGATATATTTTCGATGCAAATCTGTACCGTTTGACCGATCGGACTCAAAAATTGGAAACTTATTCTTTAGGATTCGGCGAGTAACTTAGGCGATACTTCTCCCCTATTTTCATACCCCTTCCCCTACCCCTGACATATTTTCGATGCAAATCTGTACCGTTTGACCGATCGGACTCAAAATTTGGAAACCGTTTCTTTTGGATTCAGGGGGTAACATAGGCGATATTTCCTCCCTCCCCTTTTACCTTTTTTCCTCCCCCTGATATATTTTCGATGCAAATCTATACCGTTCGTATCAAACCTTTGTTTCCCCTACAAATTTATTTTTAACTTAATCCTTAACCCGTGAAACGCCGGGTATGAACAGCTAGTGCTCTATAATATACTAATGATTGACATGAGTCAAAATTATGTTAAAAATACAAGTATTAGACCTATGAACTTTAGAGTAAGAATAAATTTTTGAATTTCATATGAAATGAATTATTGTATAAAAAGCCTTGGCGTAATCAATAATACAAAAAACACAACTTGAAATAATTGTGTACCCATATCTGGAAGAACATTTTAACCATAATGATTCGCGATTAATAATAATCGATCATTTTGAAAGTAATTCCACGATAATTATCATAATTATGAATGAAAAAAATATAAATTATGTGTTTCAATGTAATTTTTTAGTTACACACCTCTTTTAAATTAATTGATTACCTATAGAAGCAGTGTCAAGGATATATTATATATTGGTTAGACATGGACAGATATTGTCTGTTTTATATTAGGTAAAAAATATTAAGATTATTACGTCTACGTGAGTTTAATAACAAAATTATATTTTGCTACTTATATTTCGAGAGAAACAGAATCTCTCATCGACAGAAAAACTGAGTACTATTTAAATACATTTTTTTTTATTGGATTAAGTTCAAAACCATTTTAGTTAGGTACAGACCAGGTGTAAGTGTGGTTGTATCGGAAATATTAAGAGAAGAGGCGAAGATTTAACATTTATTTTAATTTCAGAACTTTAAAAATTATTCATTTTATTACCCTCATGCGCGACGAGATGGAGATGTTTAAAAGTACATGGACAAAAAGACTGTTTACAATCTGTGAGATGGTTCGCAAATTTTAACTAAACTGTACCACGTGTAATCGGTAAAAATAACGGTTTGAATAAGTGGTTTTAATATGTTGGGGGATGGTTGTATGTGAAATGGTGACAGTGAGTAACACCCAAACCAGTCGTACTCAACCTGCGGCCCGCCAAGCTTTTATATGCGGCCCGAAACACATTTATTATCAGAAGCGTGGTTAAAAAAATCTGGCATCGTAAGTTTTGAATGTATTGAAGTATCTGCGAACAAAAAATCAAACTTCTATCATTTTGAAACCGGTAACTGGTTTGGACTATAGTTTAAGAACGAATTTGTTATTTCAACCATAAATAGTTTCAACCACAGAGTGTAAGTTTTGTCCAAGTTGTGTTCCAGTGTGTCGAATGCTTTATTGAAATCTATTAATATTATTCCTAATTTTTTTTACCATTAAAATCTTTGTATTGTAGTTTGTATGGTAATTTATTTTTATTTGTATTTTTAATGCTTCGTTTCTTTACTTTCGTTTCTCACTACAATGTGGTCTGTGCAAATCTGGACATTGTTTCTTTTTATAATTTCGTCCCTCGTTATGTCTGTAATAAGGAGTTGGAATCCCTACTCATAAATCATGTTTTCGTATGCGTTTATTATCTATTGTTTTTGTTAAGAACCTAAAAAAAAATAAAGACTTGGATATACCTACGTTAGTTTTGAGTTTTATTTTTTTCATTATTATATATTTTGAGTATACAGAGAAGATAAAATAAATTTCATATAGGGAAATTAGCTGGTATGCCGATAAGCGATAAGTATTATTATCATTCTGTTACCTATAGTTAAAAATATATTTGTTGATTAATCAAGTGGCAGCGCCCTAATCTTGAATTAAACGGACTTAAACCTATATTTTTTCTCTATATAATTTTTTTCCGTCATATTAGTATAATGTTGCGGCCCGCATAATTTAGCAAACGTGTGTAAGTGGCCCGAGGAAAAAAAAGGTTTAGTACCGCTGACCCAAACCGACCATATTGGTACAAATGGAAAGTGTTTTAATTCAGATTGCGGCCAGTTAATAAGTACCTCGCCCACCCACGGCCTTTGACGAGTGTTTCGTGAAAAAAAAACAAAGCTACCATATGCGTCTACCAAAATACGGAGGTCAAACTGTCGAGATTTTTGACATTGACCTAAAACATTATTGTTCCGACAAGATGACAATTTGAAATGATTGTGCTAAATTGAATCTAAATATTGTGCTCTTGAGTTTGGAAGCGGAGGTCAATAGTCGAATCGTTGAATTTGTTTTTTATTAATATCGTAATGAAAAACATTTAATGTAGGTATTATTTTAAGTCGGTAATTTAAATTCGAATTATTTTATTTGAATAAACATGCAATAAAATACATTTTAATTTTAAATAAGTATTTCATATGTATGAATCAGATCTCTTGTAAAATAAAGAGTTAAGAAATATTATGTGTTTCCTTAAAAAAGGCACACACTTTTTTTTTAATTTCATTAAAAAAAAGAAATGTGAACACGGAATACGTGTTGCATCAGTATACTTACTTTTTATTATTCTTAATTTTCAGACTAAGCTTAGTGTCTGTGCTATGAAAATAGGACTAACTTGCTGGATATAATAACTATTAATTACATTATTAAACAAATATATAAAAATAAATCTCAAATCAGAACACGTATATGTATTTTTGACGGGTTATACCTACCGAGTATTATTACTGACTTGCATGTCACAACAAGACATAAATGTGATTGAAAACAATCTTCGACCTTGCAGAGACGAAATTAAACACGAATTTTATATTCACGTTTACGTGAAATCATTTTATCGTTTGTGAACGATATTTTCTATATTTTACATTAAACATTTTTCAGACCCATACCTTAAGTGGTGTGATTTATGTCAAATTTGGTTGATGGTAAAAGTTGAGTGCTGAAAGAATCTTGTCGAATAAATTATTAAAAAATAGAGAAACTTCTTTCTAGATATAAAATATAATGTGTAAATTATCATTTAAATCGAGAAATTAATAATTATTAATTAATACGATGATCACGTTTCAACATCCAAATGTTGGAATGCTCATATTATCCTTGATAATAATTGTTATTTTGGGTGCTTAATTCATGTTTTATCGTGAAGTTATTTGTGATATGGTTTGCAATCTAAAAATGGCACAAATGTATATCTTTATTATACATATACATGTTACAGTGAACTTGTATTTCTACTGAGTATATATTTTCACTAGTAGAAATATATTTTACCCTGTCGGGCAGTGAAAAATGTCAATCGATGAATTTACAGATTCACTGCGCAGTATCGGTGAAACTATATTTTGTCCACAAACGCACGCATTTCTCAAAGCTAAGGTTAGGTTAGGTCAATAGTGTACGGTATATATTGATGAATGATGCAGTAAGAGCCTTTTTCACGCAATAACTTAAATCTTAAATAGTTATTCTAAGACGTTAATCTCAATCCGGAATTAGAAATCTGTCATGATCATCAAATGAAAAATTTAATTTTAACGACAGTTCATTTCACTAGTAAGATATCTGTTAAAATTTTATTCACTAGTTGGTGAAAATCTGCTTGGATATTTTCATATTTTCAATTTCACTAAAATGCCAGTGAAAAAATAGACTCACTAGAAATACAGATTCACTGTAACGTATACAATACAATGATACCTGATTATATCTTAAACTTAAAAGTACTTTTGTTGAGAAATCGTCCTGTATGTATTAATTTGTCTTCGGATGTTTGTACAAATCTGCAGTGTATACGGATAGTTGCTTCAGGATAGGGTTGCCAACAAATCCAACTGTCTTCCTTTAGGAGTGATAACCCTTCTTTCAAATGTCTCGTCTTACATTCTTTTTCTATTTCCATACCATATTTTATTATTTTTGTTTAATCTTAATTAGGGTGAAAATTTGCGTGAACTTCAAATGTCTTGTTGACAAGTTTGTTTGAATTATTCTAATCTAATGGTGTACTCGCCTGGTAACCAAAAGGTTCCCTGTTCATTTTTCATTCCAGATCACTAAGTTAATTATATTTTTTTATTTCAATTGCTTTGATTTTTTTAGAATAAAGCGTATTAATATGGCGCACTAGTATATTCGTTACACGCTTAAATATTTTTAATATTTAAAAAAATTGTGTGTTTTCGAGTTACCTAATGACTTTTTTACAGATCCAAGGGCAGGGGTGGAGGCGACCTAAGTTCGGCCCAGGAATACGAATTATTGTATTTGGTAATATTTTTTAAAAAGTACATACAAATATTTTTGCGATTTGTATTATTAATGATAATACCTCTGATAATTACAATTGAATTTAAAATAACTTCTTTATCATCTTACTTACTTATTTACCACCACGCCGTTTCTCCGTGAGGGCAAGCAGAAAGGGTAGAGCGCCACACGCTTCTGTCTTGACATACAACTCTCGCCTCGACCACATTCATGCATCTTCACATGCAAGCTCAATGGTTGTTGAGGCTTCTAACGAGACCATCTTCTAGTAACTGGTTAATCTGGTCTTGCCACGTCTTCCGCGGTCGCTCTCTCTTTCTGGTACCGTCAAACTGGCGTTATATATCTTTCATACCATTCTTTCCTCATTCATTCGCTTAACATGCCCGAACCACCTGAGCAACCATTTTTTAATTCTATTAATTGTGGTAAGATCAGCTTTAACTTCATTCTTAGTATCTTCATGCTTTACTCTATCATAAATGGGTTTGCCACATATACGTCTAAGGGATCTCATCTCCATTGCAATCATTCTACGTTCGTTCCTCTTCTGCCAGCTCCAGGCTTCACTTCCATACATCAGTGATGGTACCAGAACTAACCCCGTCTCTTCTATCGAACAAGTAGATGAGACTTCCCAAGTACACAGACTCATCTACTTGTTCCAAACATTCATTGTCTACTAGTATTTCACGAGTCGGCGTCGTCTTACTTTCCTCCTTCTCGAATACCATCACTATTAACTCGTTTACATTCATATTGACTGTTGATATAAAGGCAAAAGATTTTTGTTGTTGTCACTTAACTAAATATAACTTAAAATAAGTTAATAAATTATTGTTCAGTCTACCGAGATTTCTCCCGAATCGATTTAACGAGCACATACACCTCCCACACATCTTATGTATAAATTGATTTCGTCAGGTTTGGTTTTTTTTCGTTTGTTTAGAAAAGTCTTATAAAAACTGCCTTATCTCAGCGTTTCTTGGAAAATAAATCATTTTAGGCTGTCTTCATACCCATTGTTTAAGTTGGTACTACACCCTCACCTTTCCTTTGTATCAAGCTTGTACTTACCGATAATTTACCGCAGGTGGCAACCCTAAGCGTGAACAGAGCGAGAGCGAGGATAGTTTTTTGTTGCAAATAGAAGGGAACACAGATATATTGCTTTTAGTGCGCGAATTAATTGAATCAGTTTCGTAAACAAGACCAAAGTACGGAGATTTCACGGTAAGGTAAATGTAAAGATTTGAGAAATCCAGTCAAAGAGATATTTTATACCAATTTATAATATTTACAGCAATATTAAAAAAATGTGCTAACTAGAATCAAATGCTTATTATACATACTGATGATGACTAAAAAGTTTCAGTAGAAACTAAATTTAAATATATCTGGACTCGAAATGGTCGCTGTTACATAAGGAAAACAAAGACATCTAATCCTTGGATTGTTACAAATAAAAAGCAAATAAATAATATATCAAGGAATTGTTAAAAAGATTTCTCGCACTGTCCAACGGAATATTCCAGCAAGTGAAAAATGCATGTTACCCAGCGATAATAAAGTGTTCATACACGAGTGATATATTGCGAAATAGTTTAGATAAGGAAGAAATAATAGAGGAGGTGACAGCTCTTGGACTCGGGTACAGGATGGATGACAAAATCATTAATGTGGTGTTTTACGCTTACGATGCTACTGTACTGGCCGAAAACGAAGATGGCTTACAAATAATAATTTCCAAGTTCCATCTTGCATGCAGGAGGTACAACATGATCATTTCATTGGAGAAAACTAAGTTTTTTACAATATATGTACAATCTGGTCGTAGACAATAAACCCATAGAACAGGTTATAAAATTTAAGTACATCGGGGTGGATATGTATCTAGCTAGAGCGATCTGTATAACTAAGTCAAAGAGCAGACAATCAAAGCAGCGGTTAATTCCGGATGCTTAAGAGACACTGTATGGGCCAATAAGCATATGCTTGTGAAAAGCAAAGTCAGAATATATATATATATATATATGCATATGACGTATCATGTCATACGGTATCGAAGCAAGAGCGGACACGGTGAGAACTAAACACCTTCTAAGAACTACCGAGATGAAGACTCTAAGACCCTTGCGGGTCAGACCCTCAGGGACAGAGTAACCAATGCGGAAATACATTGTACGATGAGCAGGCAGAGAAGGCGTTTCCGGAGGGACCATGTCGAGAGAACGGACCAGATGAGACTTCCCAGGGGCGCCGACCGCCAGGGAGATCACCAAAGAGATAATCAGAGAGCTGGACGACCTCGTCACAAGATCAGTACTGACCCGTCAATACAGATCAAGGATCTAATAAAAGAGGAAGAAAACTGCACGATGACTGAAATATATAAATACAATAATAAAAACATAATGCATTAAACTTGTGGGCACGAACAAGCGATCGTTGGGGTTTAAGACCCACGTTTTTATTTTTAATGAGATAGTTAATGACTGATAAATACAGACTATACAATACATTCACTGAAAGGTTAGTCACATTTAAAAATAAAATGAATTGCCGTATAATACTATATGTATCAAGGACTTCAAATTTAATTAATTTTTTACAAACTTAAATAGATCTTGAACTTATTTTATCTTATGTCTTTTCTTTGTCATTTTTATCGACATTTGAAAGAAAATTGAAACACTTGTGTGAAGAGTCAATTTCTTTAGAAATATACCAATATACCTATTACCATTTTGTTCTGAAGTATATATATTTAAGTACCTATCCACATAAAACAAAAAATTTCATGTCTATTATCAGAAATTTGAGTAATAAGTAATTATTAAAATAATTGCATTTTTTCGTAGAACCGTCTGATGTACATCTTTCGCGCCTATTATACAACGGATTTTACACACTATTTGTGTTATCAAACATAATAATTTCATTGTCTGTCTGTCTGCTGGAAAAGTCCGTAAATTGTTGGAATTAAAAATTTAGATAATTAGAGTGCGACACGCAATCAGCGCGCGGCATATGGTCCGCAGCCATGCAAGGTAAGCCGTTATTATTTCCCGTGATATATCATGGGTGTACGGCTATATTATATTGTTTAATTAATTTTCTGGTTAAGTATTATATCAATATCGAAGCCGTACATGAGCACTGGAAGTGTGCATTGAAATATCACTTTTGACGCTGCGGAACACAACAGAATCCCATGATTAGTGGCCGTACGTGAGCATTGAAAGTGTGCATTGAAATAACACTTTTCGTTATTGACACTGAAAGATTACACAGTCCACGATTAATAGCAGTACGTGAGCACTGGATGTGTGCATTGAAATAACACTTTTCGTTATTGATACACTGGAAAATTACAAAGACCACGCTTAGTAGCTATACGTGAGCACTGAAGTGTGCATTGAAATAACCTTTTTCGATATTAATACATTGGAAGATTAAAGAGTCCACGATTAGTAGCCGTACATGAGCACTGAAAGTGTGCATTGAAATAAGACTTTTCGTTATTGATACAGTGGAAGATTACAGAGTCCACGATTAGCAAGTAAACGTGAGCAATGGAAGTGTGCAATGAATGAACACTATTCTTTTTTGACACCGAGCAAAATTGAGTCCACGATTAGCAGCCATGTGTGAGAACTGGAAGTGTACATTGAAAGAACAATTAATTATCGTTATTGACAAAGTGGAAAATACAATATCAAATACAATAACTTTAAAATTTATTGGGTGTAATTTTTTTAAAATTATGGATTGCATACGACTGGCGGATTTATCTAAAAATTTTCGTCTGTAAGATGTAAAATAATTTTCAAAATCACGCGAATTTATGCGACGGTGACTTTTGGCCGACTGAATTAACTCTTGGGTGCGCAAAAAAGTTTCACCTCAAAAATACATTTCAAAATTTTATTATATAATACATTCATCTCAGTATGGTATCATGTACATATGTATACAGTTCACAGCGATATTGAACGACACCGTGAGACTTGTCTCAATACATAATTCATGCCGAATATTGAAGCGCCGAGCTGTTAGGAACAAGCTATCCGAGAGCTTACATGGCAATCAATTAACATAATCGTTCATTCGTCCATATTAAACTATGTTAATAAATTGTATTCTAATGATAAGGTACACCGTCTCTAGGTTATAATCTAATTTGAATACAACCTCTTATTCAAATAATTATAATGTTTTATTGAATGTGGTGGTTGAATTGAAATATCATTTACCCACGATTATTGTTATAGCTTAATACGCATTTCAAAGCGTCCCTGTGAAAAAGGTCTATATGCAAAAACAAATAAATAACCAGATTATATTATAGATGTATCCTAGATGTATCACGAAATTATATTTTTTATGGAAGTGTAGGGGGTGTTTATAGGGCTTACGATCTACCACACGGCTGGCTTAAGTGATCATTTTACACAATGTAACGTTCTAACCACGATAAAATACCACATCTATCAAATTTTTGGAAGTTGTATATATATATATATTATAATAATTACTATAAACTATATATATATATAAATTATCCTTAGCGCGACCGGCATCCAAAGCTTTTTCATCCCCCTTAATTAACCACAGATAGTTTTTTGGTCATATGGTTAAGACTCTCGTCTCGTGATCTTATAAGGTCGCGGGTTCGAACTTTATTCCAGACCAGCAAGTTAGTCCTGTTTTCATAGCACAAGCGTTTAGCTTAGTTTGAAAATAGTAAGAATATTGATGTGACACGTATTCCGTGTTTACATCACTATTAAAAAAAAGAGACATCCATTTATGATTTGAGTTTTTACTTTTATGTAAATACCTACTTCCCCATAAAAAAATATAATTTCATCTTTATGAGACATCTATAATATATCTTTATTAATGATGTCCCTGGGACAAAATTCAGTACTGTGTTCTGAAAAATTTGAACAAACTCAAAATGTTCTAAATAACCAGATTTTCATTTTTTTGTTATATCCTAATATTCACTTGCTAATTATAGACATTCATTTTATGTTTTCTTATTATTATTTCTTAACTTTATAAATTGCACACCCCCAGTATTCTCAGAATAACAAGACAACCTACTTATTTTCGTAATATATGCGCAAAGTTTCTACGAAAATTGTCAAGACATCAAAATTTTTGAGTTTTTACATGATCTCAGAATTTCGAGGTCATAATACAATAAGTTTAAATTATATCATTATTGATAATTACTCTTTGCGTTCTCAAGCGTATAAACAATGGCAAGTATTGACATTGAAAAGGCGAGTGTTCAAAAAACATACATTTGTTTGAATAATGAAAACAATGTTGTTTTTTAAACAAATTCTTATTAAGATACACCTTATTTGTGATGTTAGACATATGTACCTCCTGCAAGGATTTAAGAATTTTTGTGAAAACAAAGAGTGAAAACAAAGTGATTTTTGTTTTATTTTAATAATGTCACCACAAAGTTTAAACCTTCATTCGGACGAAAAAATATTCTTCGAACAATTGATACATCTGTTTATTTTAATTAATTAATATTCATTAACAACATTTTTAAGACTAATTTTTTTAAGTTTCAATTATTACTGAAGTAAAATACATCGCAAAAACACTGAGGCTTGAGTAAACTACATAGATTAATTGTGACCTCTCCGAGAATCGAACTTTGGAGCCCTCGGTGTGAAACGCAAGTATCATGGGTTAAGAGAGCCGCCAATTCTTTATTAGTTATACATATGAAATTTTTTTATATCCATATGTCACACAGCATAAAGCAAACAAATGTATTATATATATTTATGAAATCTGTCCACATCGCCTGGCAAAATAACTAAATAAACATAAAACTCTGATTTTACTTTATACGGGGTGCTCCAAGAGGGCAAATTAAACACGTAGATTTTATTACAGTCTAGTTATCCATACAACGCGACTAGCTACGGAAGCGGCAGTATTGCGTGTGTCCGCGCGGCCCGCCGTGCGGCTGTCGGCTCGCGAAGTGCGGGTGGGAGAGAGCTAGCTTCCCGTCTCACAAAAACAATAAATAATACATTTTTTCTTTTCTTTGAGACATCGTTTCATATCAGCATTTTAGTGTTAGCATAATACATATTGTATGTACGATTACTGCTTTCTCGTGAATTATAAACTCAATGCCTTAAATTAAGATTGAAAAAGCAATTATACACGAATCCTCATGAAAGTCGCTACGCAAAGGCTAATTGAATGGCAAAATCCGACATTATGTACAAAAAAAAAATGATATGTAAAAATTGTTGTACGATATCATAGCTTAATTTAAAATGCAAAGAAATGTAAATATTTAAAAAATCGTTTGTATTTTTAATAAAATATGAATAATTATATATTTTATAATTTAAAAATTTTTCATAATTTAAATTTACGCTTTTTATTACGCTTATTATTAAATTTAAATTAAAGTTAAATGTTCATAGTTCATATTACGATTGTTCGACAAATTTAGGTATTGAAAAAAAACCTAATATTTTATACAAAGAGTATAGATTTGTAGGGATTCGATTCTCGATGATTCGCAGTCATATCACACTCTCGGTCATTCGGTACTCTCCTGAAGACGTTGTGATATGACTCCAGCGAAATGTCTAGAATCGAATCTCTACACATCTGTGTGGTTCGTGTAAAATATTTTTTTTCTACACTCAAACTTATATATATATTTTCATATATTTAAACTTATGTATGCTTTATCCCATTGTTACCTGACTACCATTAATATTATTATATAGGTGCCTAATGAAAACCGAGCTCTATATACTTTAAAGTATAAATCTGACAAAAGTGTTGATTCGAAAACTTTTTTTTATTGAATTTTTCTATAAGTGCTGCATTTTGATCTATAAATACACATACGAATACTTACGAAATGTATGTCAAACATTCTAATGTTGGCTGAATGAATAATTCATACATAATTTCATTGCATTTTATCTTATAAATGTAGTTATGCAACCAGTGAGGTGCAATTTACTTTAAATGTATAAGAAAAATACTGTATTACTATAGCTAGACCGCATTCAAAAGAATGTGCGCAAAAAATATGTGTGTTGTTACAATGCAAAAAATGAACACAAAATAAGTTTTTCTAGTAAGTAAGTAACCTTTTTAAACAAAAAAATATATATTTATTTGGAATATAATATTGAGGTTTGTAATACGGGCTTGCCAGGCAACTTTTACCCGCTTTCTTCTTACCGGACAAAGCTAGTGAATGGTCTTTTGATTGTGGTTGACCTATAGCAGACAATAATATGAAAATATTTTTTTTCGCAAAAAACAAAAATTAGTAGTAATTATTATTAAGAACACCAACATCTGATTATCACCTTAAAAAGAATATAAAAACTTTCGGCTATGTTTGGGGGACGTCCAACGATATTATATTCAAGATAACACTTGGCGCTGTAGTACCAGTGGAGCGCTTTGCCTGGTCGTGCGTTTTTAGTCTTTGTAGTTCCTGGTCCTTTCTGCTGCGGTGCGTGGGATGTCGTTAGATTTGCTTCAAAGAGATCTATCCACAGACACTTTTAATGTAAGCTTATCGTTTATTTGTTCGTAAATCTTCATTCGTAGATTTTTAGTAACTTTTAGTCATATTTTATCAATCTAAGTATTAACCTTAACCTTAACATACAGATATACGTCGTTGCGTCGTCGTCGTTTTTACAGAACTTTTAGAGTTCTACAACTCTTTCTATAAATTATTTAAATATTTCTTTAATGCAGCTTCGTAAGAAACACATCGCTCGACCATTTTTTTTGTCTACTTTAGTCGTAAAATTGTTGTAGCCGGGCCACGTGATCGGGGATCCCCTCGCTATTCTGACTTAGTTGTTGTTGCTGCACTTCTCATGGGCTTTGCGATGGGAAAAAAGCCCTATTTCCCTCGCATATATCACATAGGAAGGGGTCAGGTTGCATCTCTCTGTTCCGCCAGGAAGATGACTCAACATGTACGAGGCCAGCCTGGAGCTCCCAGTCCGCAAGGCCTGCCCCCTCCGCTGGCAATCTCATCGCTGCGAGACTTTAGTAGGAGGCGAAGTTGTGCGTATAACTTTGTTTAGAGTGAGAAAGACGTTGCACGCCATCAGACTCACCGGCCACCCCGCCGCACATGGGTCCGGTGGCACACCGAGGCGAGACGACCGGTGTACAGAGGTGTATTGAAAGTAGTAAAATAGGTCACCACGAAAAGCCTTTTTTAACGGGATAATAATATATAGCTCACCCAGAAAGTCGGTGAAAAAATTTTTAAAATCGAATAAATAGTTTCGGAGATTACCTCATACATCCAAACTTACAAACCTTACGTCTATATATATTGGTATAGATAAACTTGTTTTGTTTTTGTTTTTTTAGCTTCATTATCTGTTTATTTCATTGTTTTTCTCCAAAATTAAAAATCGAAATAACAAAAACTTCTTGACTAGGTAGAACTCTCTAGAATCTAGAAGCTAACTTTCAGCATTTGTGTATTTCTCATGACAGTGCAATATTAATTTATTTTTATATTTTGAAAGAAATAATTAATTTTAATATTTCATAAACAGAAAATAACGAAAAAACAACACAATTAATCGTATTTAATGTGTAGGATGATGGACGGATTGCCACCATTTAAGAAATACTAATTTCCTTCCCAATCTCTGCCGATAATGATTGATAATATTCTGACACTCGAGATACACCAGGCCAACGCTAGCTATAATTCACAGTGGACAAATTATACTTACAGCTTTCCTGGATCGTCGAGTGCCGATTCAATCCTCAATTCTTCTGGCTTTGTCGAATCCGGAACAGATCGATCTGTCTCTTCCGGAAGGCTAATTTGAACTGATTGTCAGGTTTGGATGCCACACGAAGAAGAATGTCGGTTCTCACCGAAAAAAGGACATCAACACGTTTTTCAACTGTCACTGGGCGGATTTTTAAAAATTTGAATCCTGGCTAGCGGTTGGCGCAGAACACATCGGGTGCCAGACCCGACCAATCAAAATCATTGCGCGGCCCGCGCGTGGCGGTCACGAAACATAATGTTACAAGTTAAGTTGTCAAACGGGTGTCATTATAATTAAAATAATATATTAATTGTAATAATGTTGAAAAATATATGTAGTTTCTGCGGAAGGGATTCCGCGGATTAGTTTTTACATTCTCATCAGAACGTTACAACCTTGCGTGTACTAAAACTGATAGCACGCAGTTGATCTTAATGCTTTCGTGCATTTAAATTAAACAACACAAGACGTCACACTGATGCATTTGATATGAACTACGCATATGTCTGTCTTTTCAATGTTTTGTTTAGGTAGGTACCTACTTGCAAACGGTTCAAAGTAGATGTAATGTTATTTTATCATCTGCCAAAATAACAAATTTATTTTTTAACAGTGATGTTAGCTTCGTGTCAGTGCGCCATATGAATATTCCTTTGGTAAGTTTTACGTATATTTTTTGTCATAACTTTGTTTCGTGCATTTGTATGCATTTTCAATGTGTGAAAATATAATTACTTCAATATCCGACGTTAAAAGTAAGTTTTATAATGATATAACATATGATTTATTGTGATGTTTTCTCACGATTGATTTGATAAGACTTTTTTTCATAGCGTTGTTGTGATTGATTTTTTTAGTAGATTTTTTTATTAGGTTTAAAAATTTCTATAATTTTTTTCCGTCTTCGTTTCATTGGGAAGAGCATTAAAAAATGATAAGTACTCTTTAATAGGGGAAATGATGTCGGGTTGTGTAAATTTAATTAAATTAAATTTAAATAACGAAAGATTTCCAGCTGATTTCGGTCTATTACTAAAATATCCAATAGTATTTTTATTAAAGTACATGTTGTGAACTTTTGTTGTTTTGAATTTTTGATAATTTATATAATTTGATTAAGATTAAGAATATTAAAAATTTTGAAAAGATCCCATATTGAAGGTTACTTCAAAATCACTTTGATAATTTCCCTCTAACTATTTCCACTGGTAGTTATATTAGAATTATTATATTTTGTTTTGATTCATCGTTAACAAATGTGGTCCGTATTACACGGGCTTGCTCTAATACAACATACCTAAGTAGAAAGCTATACATACAGATTACAAATGCACCGATAATAAGCCTCATAGATACAGAGAGAATGTTAAATCATTTTATGACAATAACGCGTCACAGAATTCACTTTATAGAATGAATTTACAAATTAGAAATGAGAATCAACGTAGAAAATAAAATTGAAAGATGTGTTATAAATTAAAACGTTACATAAGGAATAGATTACCACTGATTACCATACAAATGTAGAGTACGCGGGTATCAAGGCCAATCAAATCTATCACGTGACACGCGGCATTCCTCGGCGTCATCGTGTGTTGTGGATTTAAGCGAATTAATTTAGGTAAGAATTAATATTTTGCTTTTAAACTGATTCGATTTTTTGGTCATGGCACTTCAAGGATGTATTGCGTATCGGTGTACACGTCATTAATTTGAATGAAAGATATCTATGCGAGAAAGAGACAAATTTATATGTTCGTTTCGTGCTAGACAGTATTGAAAGAATGCACTTGACGCATACTGTCGATTGTGTACATCGCGCGCAATTTTGCTTAAAATAAATGTTAATTTAATTTTTTTTTTAAAAATTATTATTAATAACTTTTCACAACTTATTGGCGGCTATCCATTATATTAATATAACAAAAATTTTGTACTGTTCAATATTAACTAATTATTATTAAGATTTGATTAATATAATTTCATTCCCTATCCATAATTAATCACTCTAAGAGTAGTGAGTCATAATGTATATATTTTTTAACAAACAGACCAACAGACATTTGACCCCGATAAATAATCCTTGTGTGACATTATAGTACAAGGTAAAAGATATAGTGTAAAATATAGATTTAAAAATATAGTGTAAAATATTTTTAAAAACGGTATCGCATCAATATTTATACTACTATCAAATTAAGATAGACGCTTGTGCTATGAAAATAGATCTAACTTGCTGGTAGCCTAGAAGGAGATTCGAACCACCGGCCCCTGGATCACTGTGCGATAGTTATAGCCACAACACCAAGATAACATGATTAATGGATATACTTATATGATATAGAGAAATTAAAAATAATGTTCTTAACATTAAGTGTGCTGTAATATTATTAACATTACAAATTTAATAATAATTTATTTTGGCTTGACATACCGCACACCACTGCTTTTAAATGTTATTTAAAACTGGTTTAAAGATATAAAAAATGTACAGACGTGATACGTGTCTGTCAATGTTGGCCAAACGTGGTCTAATAAACGTTGCTAAATTCAATAAAATAATAATTATCGGGTAACATAAATACAATAAATTAATTAATTATGAATGCTTATAAGATTGGTTTGGACAATTTAGATAAAGACATTTCATAAAAATTATACTATAAAAACTTTCAATATTATTGTGTGTAAAGAAATGAATTACGTACTGTCAGAATCCCTCATAATATGTCGAAGAAAATAACACTATAGAACACTCTAGAACACCCTAGAACACTCTAGAATTATCTACAATATTTGGAAAACGTCTGTAACCGTCTGAAAGCAACGGGAACATCATCGGAAACATTAGAAATGTATGGAATAATCTAGGAGATTCGAAAAACCAACGTGTTTCGTATAAAAGGCGGAACCATCGCCAAGGCGCATTATGTTTATTTTGGCGTTTGAACCGGTGCCGGTGCGATATTAGTGATAATCGGTGTGGCTAGCGCAAGTGTAATAAATTAAGCGAAATACTTACTTAAACACAAGCGATAATAAAGAGTTCATAGACGAGAGATAAATTGCAAAATAGTGTGAATTCAAGATAAGTGTTTAAATTTAATTCGTGTCGAGGGAATTTATGAATGAATTTTAATAAGCAATAAATCATTATTTTATTTCCAGTATTTTCATTTGCCTCCCAGAGCCACGTCCTGTGACTTTACTAATTTACATAAAACATTTTTTTAACTCGTGGCGTCTGCTTGCTTGTTTTGTTGACGAAAAAACTTTGGATAGATTTTTAACCCTTTTCTCGTGATCCAATCGAGCTGAAACTTTGCAAGCAGACTCGTGGCAACGATCAAGAAGATCTCTCAAAGTTTCTCAAAAAAATTTAATTATAGTATAATTTTGGATTTTTCAAATTCTTAATGGTTTTTTCATACAACTTACTCAGTTGTATGAAGAGACTGCGACGCATCTGGTAGACACTAAACCTGATTATAGTATAATTTTGGATTTTTGGAAATTTTTTATTTCTCCCTTTCGTAGCGTCGCCCGACCGAAGCCCAACGCCGTTAGCAACGACGAAAGCAAGTTAAGCGCCAAACCAGTTTCCACTAGTAAATGAGAAAGGGAGTATTATAAAAACTTAGTTTTTATTATTATACTTTTTATTTTTCAACAGGCCAATAGGCTCAATTACTGATGTTCTCACAACACAAAAACTTTCAAGCTTGAATAAATCACATACATTTATTGTGACCTCACAGGGAATTGAACCCAGAACCCTCGGTATGAAAAGCCAGTTTCATGCTACTACACTAGCTACTAATGAGGGCTGCTACATACTAATAATATTTTCGTTATCTTTCTGTTAGTCCGTCACTTGCTGGAGTAATGACTTAAGATAAATAATAGAGCGTGCGGCTCAAGCAACATGCATGGGTTACATTTTTATATTGGTCTTGATATTTTTATATTTTTAGTAATATGGCTGTGAAAAATCACGGTAATTTTGTGGGCGACTGTTGCGTGTCACACTTTAATTATATAAAGTTGTAATATACAGCTTTATTCCATCAAGTTCAGACGTTACGGATAGACAGACAACGAAATTATTATATTTAGTTTAAGGTTTAAGCGAATAAAGCCAATTGAAAATTTTCATACTTCAATTTTCAAGAATTTTCAGATTTAATATTCTGCAATTATTATTTCCGTGTTTTTTCACGCACGTACGGTTAGTTATGTGTATTAACAGTGAAATTAGCTCTATGAAGTACGACATTAATGTTTGAGCGAGTTCGCACGCGTTTAGTGGAGAAAAAATTTCTTGGGTAAGTTTTACGTATATTTTTTGTTTCATGGTTCTTAGTAGTAACATTGCATGTATATCGCTTTTGAATTAAAGATATCGAAAAACAAAAATAGCGGGCATTGAAATGAATTTGATGGTAACGGAAAACGTAAATAACGAAGAGGTGTTTCACCACAGGCTACAGGTGCATCTAGGTGCTTTGATCTGGTTCTACTTAACATGCTTGGAACCGACTGAAGATGTTAATTGAAATTTGTGCGTAAAACCGGTGTTGCAACATTATTTTAGATATCTGAAGCAAATCACATTATAAAATTCTATCAAAATGATAAAAACTATTTGTAAAATATATATGTAAAAGATTGAGTTTTTCAAAAAAAAAAAAGTTTTCTTTTTCAACTTTGTGCCTGGAGCAACTTCAATTGTTATATATGTAGTTACACCTTTGGACAAAGCCTTTATCAACTGTGAACTTACACCACAGCCACATGTGTATGAGATAATTGTACAAGTAAAAAAAACTTTTAATTTTTATATACAGGGTTATTTGTAAAACATTAATAACCTGGCAGGACTATATTCCTACCTTGATTATGAGTCGAAAATGTTCAAGCTATTATGACCTAATATCAATAGTTATGGAGATATGTGACATCAAAGTTTGCATTTTTTTTCATTATTTCTGACTTATTTTTTGTAAAACGTTGGACTATCATTGCAGTAACTCATATCGATTATGAAAAATTCATTATTTTCAATACAAATTAAATAAAATGATAAAAACCCTGAAAAATTCCAATTGGAATGCTTTCCAATTGGAATTTGAAGGTTTTAATTTTTTTATTTGACTTGTATTAAAGGAAATGAATTTTTCATATTTGATATAAGTTACTGTAATGATAGTCCCACGTTTTACAAAAAATAAGTGAGAAAAATTGAAAAAAAAATTCAAACTTTAATATCTCCTTAACTATTGATATTAGGTCACAATAGCTTGAACATTTTCAACTCATAATCAAGGGAGGAATATAGTCCTGCGAGGTTATTAATGTTTTCCAAATAACCCTGTATATTTTGTACAATAATTTAAAATCATCTACCCATTTTTACAAATTGCATGAATCTAATTTGATTTTAATCATAGAGTATAAAATTGTACAGTGATAAACTATACCCCTTCTTAAGGCGAGGAGATCGGGTGTCAGCGGATGTATGTCCTCCCTATTTCCAACGTATTTTTTGACAATAGACCTTGATTATTTAAATTTTTTTAAATGTTTCAAAGCGCGCCTTTTCAAATAAAAACGACTTTTTTGTAGTAAGGCGCGACTTATTTACTAAGACGTATTTATTTTTTTGAGCTTTTTATAATTCAAACAAATCAAACCTACTGGAACTGGCCCAAGAAAAATATGTTTCTGTTTATGTATTTTGGTGGTCTATTAATACACTTTATTTTTAATTTATTTAAAATTCCTATTCACATAAACTCGCGTTTTTTTTTCATAGCATTCACGGAACAGTTTTTCATAATTTTGAATATTTCTCTTAAAATAAAGTGCACAACATCAAAAAAATTGTTGGCAATATTAATATCCAAAACATTGTGTATTCTTAAATAAATACTACAAAAAAAATACTAACGCAATATTATTACATTGACTTAAGGGCCTGAGGTTGGACAACAAAGTGTTCACTTTTAATGCCTTCCATTAAAAATGACCTCCAATGAATTGACTTGACTAAGTATTCTTTTGTATTCCAAAGTGATGTACGTTAAAAATTATCTTGGAATATTAACGATTGACCATTTTCAGATTAAGTACTACACAATATTTTTTTTTAATAATATGAAAATTATCAAAATTAATGACCCTGATGAATAGTCTTAATCTGATATCAGTGTTTAATGTAAAAACCTTAAAACATTTTATGACAATAGGAGAAAGATTGTACAGAATATTTTTTTTATGATTGAGAAATAAGAAACATCGTGAAAAATAAAATATTTTTTTTTTACAAATTTAAAGTTTGAGACTTAAAGGGCTAACGAAGTCAAATATGTGACATGCAATGGTCCTTAGCGTAAGAGAATATTACGAAATGGGTAATGTATTACACGTTTTGACGAATGTTAAATAAGGGGTGTTTTTAGAGGTATGGTATCGCCACTGGAAAGATAATTTTATGCCATTAATAATAAAAAATGGACGTTTGTTTTTAGAATTGGCAACACTTTTTCGAGCGACAGTCATTTTGACAGCTGACAGTTGATTAGTACTCAGTTTGGTTTACCATTTCACTAGTGGACTTACGCCAGAAAAATGTTGCAAAATGTTCAAATTTAGTTCGAAAATCGTATTATAGTAATTATATTTTAATATTAATGGATTTAAATTATTTTTCCAATAAAGCTAATTTCATGGTCATTACCACGATTTTTATGTATAGTATTTCATTTTAAGCAATTCATTCATACCTTTAAAAGCACCTTGCACGAGCATTAAAATTTCGCTTTTAAAGTGATTCTGTGCCATTTGGAATATATTGAAGATATTTAAAAATATAAATAATTATGATTGGTATACTATATACATCTAGCTAAAAATAAATAACATAAATAAGACATATTGATTTACTGAGTATAAATAACCTAATCAAAATTACGTATATCATAAAAAAGAATATACTACGTCCGAAAATAAATTAAGAAAAAAATATTGAAAACAGAAAGCTATCAGGGAATCATAAATACTGTTAGTCAAGATTTTTTACCATGTATAGGTTAATTATCAAGGTACATATTTTTTGCGTTAATTTCATCTGTCGGAAATTAAAAACAAAGAAACAATTCACTTTCTAAAATCGGTGAAAATATTTCGCCTGGATTGTTAAATTAAAAAATAAGTAATTACCTATATATTATATATACATAATATAAGCATTTGATTTATAATTCAATCGAGTTTGCACGTCAGTTCCATATTTAAAAACGTAAACAGGTTTAGCCGGCGCGCACACCACTTGCATATTTAAACACACATGCATGCAGAGTGTTCTGTATATATTGATTCTGACGTTTACACTATCGGCGTTCACTCGTTTATTGGCGCGTAATAATTTCATTACTCAACCGTTTTAAATTTTTAAGTAATCCGCAGTAGACATCTGTTGGTTAAAGTTAACACTCGTCACGGTTGAACCTGCGATCTAAATTCAAATCGTAAGCTATAATTAACTGCTTCATTATTAATCAATTATTACTTAGCGTGTTGTGTCAAACGAGGTAGTATTTTGACACATAGTCAAATGTTATATTCAATTAAATTTCGAACCAGAGACAAACAATTTACAGACAGTTACGTTCCTAATTTAAACTATTGTCGGAGAGAATTCAATGTCATGGTTAGTTTGAGTAATTTTTTAAATTACGCGGTTATA